>JAWQFJ010029504.1:0-27500 GCA_034096865.1 Theodoxus fluviatilis | reverse complement strand
CAAGAGACAGACCCACTTCACAGCACAGGTACTGTCCCAAGCCCAGCGTAGGGCAGTGAGAGGTGGCAAGAGACAGACCCACTTCACAGCACAGGTACTGTCCCAAGCCCAGCGTAGGGCAGTGAGAGGTGGCAAGAGACAGACCCACTTCACAGCACAGGTACTGTCCCAAGCCCAGGGTAGGGCAGTGAGAGGTGGCAAGAGACAGACCCACTTCACAGCACAGGTACTGTCCCAAGCCCAGGGTAGGGCAGTGAGAGGTGACAAGAGACAGACCCACTTCACAGCACAGGTACTGTCCCAAACCCAGGGTAGGGCAGTGAGAGGTGGCAAGAGACAGACCCACTTCACAGCACAGGTACTGTCCCAAGCCCAGGGTAGGGCAGTGAGAGGTGGCAAGAGACAGACCCACTTCACAGCACAGGTACTGTCCCAAACCTAGGGTAGGGCAGTGAGAGGTGGCAAGAGACAGACCCACTTCACAGCACAGGTACTGTCCCAAGCTTAGCGTAGGGCAAAGAGAGGTGGCAAGAGACAGACCCACTTCACAGCACAGGTACTGTCCCAAGCTTAGCGTAGGGCAGTGAGAGGTGACAAGAGACAAACGCACTTCACAACACAGGTACTGTCCCAAACCCAGGGTAGGGCAGTGAGAGGTGACAAGAGACAGACCCACTTCACAGCACAGGTACTGTCCCAAGCCCAGGGTAGGGCAGTGAGAGGTGACAAGAGACAGACCCACTTCACAGCACAGGTACTGTCCCAAGCCCAGGGTAGGGCAGTGAGAGGTGACAAGAGACAGACCCACTTCACAGCACAGGTACTGTCCCAAGCCCAGCATAGGGCAGTGAGAGGTGACAAGAGACAGACCCACTTCACAGCACAGGTACTGTCCCAAGCCCAGGGTAGGGCAGTGAGAGGTGACAAGAGACAGACCCACTTCACAGCACAGGTACTGTCCCAAGCCCAGGGTAGGGCAGTGAGAGGTGACAAGAGACAGACCCACTTCACAGCACAGGTACTGTCCCAAGCCCAGGGTAGGGCAGTGAGAGGTGGCAAGAGACAGACCCACTTCACAGCACAGGTACTGTCCCAAGCCCAGGGTAGGGCAGTGAGAGGTGACAAGAGACAGACCCACTTCACAGCACAGGTACTGTCCCAAGCCCAGCATAGGGCAGTGAGAGGTGACAAGAGACAGACCCACTTCACAGCACAGGTACTGTCCCAAGCCCAGGGTAGGGCAGTGAGAGGTGACAAGAGACAAACCCACTTCACAGCACAGGTACTGTCCCAAGCCCAGGGTAGGGCAGTGAGAGGTGGCAAGAGACAGACCCACTTCACAGCACAGGTACTGTCCCAAGCCCAGGGTAGGGCAGTGAGAGGTGGCAAGAGACAGACCCACTTCACAGCACAGGTACTGTCCCAAGCCCAGGGTAGGGCAGTGAGAGGTGGCAAGAGACAGACCCACTTCACAGCACAGGTACTGTCCCAAGCCCAGCGTAGGGCAGTGAGAGGTGGCAAGAGACAGACTCACTTCACAGCACAGGTACTGTCCCAAGCCCAGGGTAGGGCAGTGAGAGGTGACAAGAGACAGACCCACTTCACAGCACAGGTACTGTCCCAAGCCCAGCGTAGGGCAAAGAGAGGTGGCAAGAGACAGACCCACTTCACAGCACAGGTACTGTCCCAAGCCCAGCGTAGGGCAAAGAGAGGTGACAAGAGACAGACCCACTTCACAACACAAATCCCAAACCCAGGGTAGGGCAGTACTGCCATCACCAATGGCTCCTGGGGAAAGCTCTTTGAAGACTCAAGAGGAACTACTGTCAACAGTCTGCTCTGCTTGACTGACTGGGATCAAAATCTATTTCTACACCAAGCGAGGTCCAAGGGAGGTAACTGCACCTAGTCATTTGTCACCACCTGTTACAGATTTATCAACTCTTGCCTACATTGACCGTGCCATGCTATCTGTCCCCTACCATAGGACAAACTGTCCCTGCGTACAAGGAAAACAGCAGTTCTATGACAAAATCAACAACATACAAAGGCAAGATAAACAGTTCATTCCTTCAGATGCTATTCTAACTGCTCTGGGCTGGTCTCATCAAATTCATTTCTAAGGGAATTTATGATCTAAGACCTTCACACCTGTGAAACCGTTCGCAAGTGACTAACACTACACATGGACTAAATAACCAACATCAAAGTTTCCCATTCTTTCATTCTCTTCCTGGCTTTCTCAAGAGTCGGCTCAGGTGAGTTCTGCTTACAGTATGCGTTGATGCGAGAACTCTCCGTAGTGTCCATGGCATCGGGGGAACTACTTCGAGGACCCTTTTCTGGACTGGAAAAGACAAAAGATAATATATATCTTCAGTCATCAATGGCAGCTCCTTCCAGTAGACCTGACAGCAACTTGGAGTGTCATCAATAAAGCTTTGAATGATACCTGCAGCATCTGAACCCATCAACACCATTACATGACTTTTCCCAACCAGGAGCTGAACACATTGGTTAGGCCACACAAATGTATAGTTGTGGTTAAGATAACATGGCCCCCAAAAATAGGGTTGGGAAGTAGGCCTGAACTTTAAAGTTTTTGTATTGAAGAGGCCATATTGGAACATAGACCAAACTTTAACAGAAAATGCTTTTTAAAAACTTAAACAATGAATTCTCCGAGCGTTCATAGGGCAGGGAAGATGGAACAGCAAGATGTTGTTGTTTACCTTCGAGGAGGAGAAGGAGGAGGAGGGGGGAGGGGAGATGTGGAGGAGGAGCTGGAGCAAGAGGAGGGGAAGGAGGAGGGGAATAAGGAGGGGAAAGAGGGGAGGGGGAGGAGGGGAGGGAGAGGAGGGAGGAAGGGGGAGGAGGGGGGGATCAAGAAAAAAGAGAAGCAGCAGCAGGAGTAAAGAGTAGAGGGGAAAGAGGAAAAGGCAAGACAAAAGAGGACAGACAGCAAGGCAAAGGAAGGGGAGCTCTGACGAGACTTACTTGCTGAAGGGGGGTGGGGACTCGATGGCGGCCAGCTTGGTGAAGTCTGCCCAGTTCTCCTCACCGCTCTCCTTGGGCTGGGGCGTGGTGTCCCAGGGGGAGGCAGTGTCCATGTCCACCGGCCCTGATTCCATGGGTACCTCGTCAAAGTTGGCCACCCAGCCTGCAGTCAGCAACCACACCCTGCTACTGTGCACACAGCTTGCTCTCACATCTCTCACTCACATCTACATCTCTCACATCTATATCTACATCTCTCTCTCTCTCTCTCTCTCTCTCTCTCTCTCTCTCTCTCTCTCTCTCTCTCTCTCTCTCTCTCTCTCTCTCACCGGTCCAACATATACACCAGTCCAACATACGCACCAGTCCAACATATGCACCTGTCCAACATATGCACCAGTCCAACATATGCACCTGTCCAACATATGCACCTGTTAAACATATGCACCTGTCCAACATATGCACCAGTCCAACATATGTACCAGTCCAACATATGCACGTGTCCAACATATGCACCAGTCCAACATATGCACCAGTCCAACATATGCACCAGTCCAACATATGCACCTGTCCAACATATGCACCAGTCCAACATATGCACCTGTCCAACATATGCACCTGTCCAACATATGCACCAGTCCAACATATGCACCAGTCCAACATATGCACCTGACCAACATATGCACCAGTCCAACATACGCACCAGTCCAACATATGCACATGTCCAACATATGCACCATTCCAACATATGCACCTGTCAAACATATGCACCTGTCAAACATATGCACCAGTCCAACATATGCACCAGTCCATCATATGCACCTGTCCAACATATGCACCTGTCCAACATATGCACCAGTCCAACATATGCACCTGTCCAACGTATGCACCTGTCAAACATATGCACCAGTCCAACCAACATATGCACCAGTCCAACATATGCACCTGTCCAACATATGCACCTGTCCAACATATGCACCAGTCCAACATATGCACCAGTCCAACATATGCACCTGTCCAACCAACATATGCACCTGTCCAACCAACATATGCACCAGTCCAACCAACATATGCACCAGTCCAACATATCCACCAGTCCAACATATGCACCAGTCCAACATATGCACCAGTCCAACATATCCACCAGTCCAACATATCCACCTGTCCAACATATGCACCTGTCCAACCAACATATGCACCAGTCCAACCAACATATGCACCAGTCCAACATATGCACCAGTCCAACATATCCACCAGTCCAACATATGCACCAGTCCAACATATACACCAGTCCAACATATCCACCAGTCCAACATATCCACCAGTCCAACATATGCCCCAGGCCAACCAACATATGCACCAGTCCAACCAACATATGCACCAGTCCAACATATGCACCAGTCCAACATATGCACCAGTCCAACCAACATATGCACCTGTCCAACATATGCACCAGTCCAACCAACATATGCACCAGTCCAACCAACATATGCACCAGTCCAACATATGCACCAGTCCATCATATGCATCTGTCCAACCAACATATGCACCAGTCCAACCAACATATGCACCTGTCCAACATATGCACCTGTCCAACATATGTACCAGTCCAACATATGCACCAGTCCAACCAACATATCCACCAGTCCAACATATGCACCAGTCCACCATATGCACCAGTCCAACCAACATATCCACCAGTCCAACCAACATATGCACCAGTCCAACCAACATATGCACCAGTCCAACCAACATATGCACCAGTCCAACCAACATATGCACCAGTCCAACCAACATATGCACCAGTCCAACCAACATATGCACTAGTCCAACATATGCACCAGTCCACCATATGCACCAGTCCAACATATGCACCAGTCCAACCAACATATGCACGTCCAACATATGCACCAGTCCAACCAACATATGCACCAGTCCAACCAACATATGCACCAGTCCAACATATGCACCAGTCCAACATATGCACCAGTCCAACATATGCACCTGTCCAACATATGCACCAGTCCAACATATGCACCTGTCCAACATATGCACCAGTCCAACCAACATATGCACCTGTCCAACATATGCACCAGTCCAACCAATATATGCACCAGTCCAACCAACATATGCACCAGTCCAACATATGCACCAGTCCATCATATGCATCTGTCCAACCAACATATGCACCAGTCCAACCAACATATGCACCTGTCCAACATATGCACCTGTCCAACATATGTACCAGTCCAACATATGCACCAGTCCAACCAACATATCCACCAGTCCAACATATGCACCAGTCCACCATATACACCAGTCCAACCAACATATGCACCAGTCCAACCAACATATGCACCAGTCCAACCAACATATGCACCAGTCCAATCAACATATGCACCAGTCCAACCAGCATATGCACCAGTCCAATCAACATATGCACCAGTCCAACCAACATATGCACTAGTCCAACATATGCACCAGTCCAACATATGCACCAGTCCAACATATGCACCAGTCCAACCAACATATGCACCAGTCCAACATATGCACCAGTCCAACATATATGCACCAGTCCAACATATGCACCAGTCCAACATATGCACCAGTCCAACCAACATATGCACCAGTCCAACCAACATATGCACCAGAGAGGATGCAGCAGTTGACACCTGCCACTGTTTTCTCACTTTCTCTCATCCTGTCTCTTCCATGCAACAGTCATCACTGATACAGAGCCTGGGACACCACCAGCCTTCCTCACCATCTACCTCCATCCGTGACATCTCGCCAGACCTCATCCGTACCTCCAGCCATCCTTGACCACAGATAGCCATCTCTCCCTCCAGCCATCCTTCAGCCATCCTTGACCACAGATAGCCATCTCTCCCTCCAGCCATCCTTCAGCCATCCTTGACCACAGATAGCCATCTCTCCCTCCAGCCATCCTCAGCCATCCTTGACCACAGATAGCCATCTCTCCCTCCAGCCATCCTTCAGCCGTCCTTGACCACAGATAGCCATCTCTCCCTCCAGCCATCCTCAGCCATCCTTGACCACAGATAGCCATCTCTCCCTCCAGCCATCCTCAGCCATCCTTGACCACAGATAGCCATCTCTCCCTCCAGCCATCCTTCAGCCATCCTTGACCACAGATAGCCATCTCTCCCTCCAGCCATCCTCAGCCATCCTTGACCACAGATAGCCATCTCTCCCTCCAGCCATCCTTCAGCCATCCTTGACCACAGATAGCCATCTCTCCCTCCAGCCATCCTTCCACACTGACATGCCCAGTCCACACTGATGAGGCACTGCGTAAGCATCTTCTCCCCCTCCAGGTTCCATCTGCAGCTTCCCCCTCCTCCATACAGCACAGCACAGCACAGCACAGCACAGCACAGCACAGCACAGCACAGCACAGCAAGTCAAGCCATGGAGACGGAGGGAGGGAGCCTACCATCACCGGTGTCTATCTCCATCTTCTCTGCAGGCTGTTGGCGGATGGTGCGGGGCGAGTCCAGCTCCTCCTCACTGTCGGTGCTGTCCTCATCACTGCTGGGGGACCCCCGCGTCTCCGGCAGCCGCCTGCAGCCGCACAGCATGTGAATTGAATGGATGGATGGATGGATGGATGGATGGATGGATGGATGGATGGATGGATGGATGAATGGATGGAAGGAAGGAAAGATGGATAAATGGATGGAAGGAAGGATGGATGAATGGATGAATTAGCTGATTGAAGGATATACAGATGGTGAGAGAGGAAGGGATGCCCTGGAGCAGAGGGAGGAAAAATGGAAATGGAAGAAGGAAGAAGAAAAAGGGAGAAGGAGGAAGAACGACGGGGAGAATGCAGCGCTAATTGGCAAGAGGAGAATAACATGCATTGAGCAAGAACATAAGAACAAGGATTTAAAGAAAGGATTGAAAGAAGAAAAAGAAGTTGGAAAACAGATAAGCAGGGTGGATGAGAATGGCAAAAAAGGCAGGAGAAGACAAAGAATAATAATAATAATAATAATAATAATAATAATAATAATAATAATAATAATAATAATAATAATAATGAATAGCATTTGTATAGCGCACTTCTGTACAACTCAATGCGCTGACATAACCACATTCACACGCAGACATTCATCAACAAGCTTACCAACATAATACAAAAAATAATACAACTTACAGACCTGAGAATGGATACAACAACATACATGATCATGAGAAGAAAAACCTACAATCAAACAAAAGCCAGTCAAAACATGTGAGTCTTCAGTTGCGACTTAAAAATAGGTAAAGTGGGTGCAAAAAAAGAAAAGAAAAGGCAAGCTGAAAAGGGAAGATCCGTGCCAGAGGAGACGATATCTGTCAGAGTTACACCAATCATGTTTGTCATTTACGCCAGTCATGTCTGTCAGTTACACCATTCATGCCTGTCAGTTACACCAATCATGTCTGTCAGTTATGCCAATCATGTCTGTCAGTTATGCCAGTCAGTTATACCATTCATGTCTGTCAGTTACGCCAATCATGTCTGTCAGTTACGACAGTCGTGCCTGTCAGAGTTACATCAATCATGTCTGTCAGTTACGCCAATCACGCCTGTCATTTACGCCAATCATGCCTGTCAGTTACACCAATCATGTCTGTCAGTTACACCAATGTCTGTCATTTATGCCAATCATGTCTGTCAGTTATGCCAAGCATGCCTGTCATTTACGCCAATCATGTCTGTCAGTTACACCTATGTCTGTCAGTTACACCAATCATGCCTGTCAGTTACACCAATCATGCCTGTCAGTTACGCCAATCATGTCTGTCAGTTACACCAATCATGTATGTCAGTTACACCAATGTCTGTCAGTTATGCCAATCATGCCTGTCAGTTACACCAAACATGCCTGTCAGTTACACCAATCATGCCTGTCAGTTAAACCAATCATGCCTGTCAGAGGTACACCAATCATGTCTGTCAGTTACACCAATCATGCCTGTCAGTTACACCAATCATGCCTGTCAGTTACACCAATCATGCCTGTCAGTTACGCCAATCATGTATGTCAGTTACACCAATGTCTGTCAGTTACGCCAATCATGTCTGTCAGTTACACCAATCATGCCTGTCAGTTACACCAATCATGCCTGTCAGAGTTACACCAATCATGTCTGTCAGTTACACCAATCATGTCTGTCAGTTACACCAATCATGCCTGTCAGAGTTACACCAATCATGTCTGTCAGTTACACCAATCATGCCTGTCAGTTACACCAATCATGCCTGTCAGAGTTACACCAATCATGCCTGTCAGAGTTACACCAATCATGCCTGTCAGTTACACCAATCATGCCTGTCAGTTACGCCAATCATGTCTGTCAGTTACACCAATCATGTATGTCAGTTACACCAATGTCTGTCAGTTATGCCAATCATGCCTGTCAGTTACACCAAACATGCCTGTCAGTTACACCAATCATGCCTGTCAGTTAAACCAATCATGCCTGTCAGAGGTACACCAATCATGTCTGTCAGTTACACCAATCATGCCTGTCAGTTACACCAATCATGCCTGTCAGTTATGCCAATCATGCCTGTCAGTTACACCAATCATGCCTGTCAGTTACACCAATCATGCCTGTCAGTTACACAATCATGCCTGTCAGTTACACCAATCATGCCTGTCAGTTACACCAATCATGTCTGTCAGTTTCACAATCATGTCTGTCAGTTACACCAATCATGCCTGTCAGTTACACCAATCATGCATGTCAGTTACACCAATCATGCCTGTCAGTTACACCATTCATGCCTGTCAGTTACACCAATCATGTCAGTCAGTTACGCCAATCATGCCTGTCAGTTACACCAATCATGCATGTCAGTTACAACAATCATGCCTGTCAGAGTTACACCAATCATGCCTGTCAGTTACACCAATCATGTCTGTCAGTTACACAATCATGCCTGTCAGTTACACCAATGTCTGTCAGTTACACCAATCATGTCTCTCAGTTACACCAATCATGTCTGTCAGTTACACCAATCATGTCTGTCAGTTACAACAATCATGCCTGTCAGTTACACCAATCATGTCTGTCAGTTACACCAATCATGCCTGTCAGAGTTACACCAATCATGCCTGTCAGTTACACCAATCATGCCTGTCAGTTACACCAATCGTGCCTGTCAGTTACACAATCATGCCTGTCAGTTACACAATCATGCCTGTCAGTTACACCAATCATGTTTGTCAGTTACACAATCATGTCTGTCAGTTACACCAATCATGCCTGACAGTTAAACCAATCATGCATGTCAGTTACAATCATGCCTGTCAGTTACACCATTCATGCCTGTCAGTTACACCAATCATGTCAGTCAGTTACGCCAATCATGCCTGTCAGTTACACCAATCATGCATGTCAGTTACAACAATCATGCCTGTCAGAGTTACACCAATCATGCCTGTCAGTTACACCAATCATGTCTGTCAGTTACACAATCATGCCTGTCAGTTACACCAATCATGCCTGTCAGTTACACCAATCATGTCTGTCAGTTACACCAATCATGCCTGTCAGTTACACCAGTCATGTCTGTCAGTTACGCCAATCATGCCTGTCAGTTACACCAATCATGTTTGTCAGTTACACCAATCATGTCTGTCATTTACACCAATCATGTCTGTCAGTTACACCAATCATGCCTGTCAGTTACACCAATCATGCCTGTCAGTTACACCAATCATGCCTGTCAGTTACACCAATCATGTCTGTCAGTTACACCAATCATGCCTGTCAAACTTACACCAATCATCTTTGTCAGTTACACCAATCATCCCTGTCAGTTACACCAATCATGCCTGTCAGTTACGCCAATCACCACCAGTTGCAGGCCTCACCCTGGTCGTTTCTGAAGGTTCTTGTCGTAGGTGATGGGCTTCTCCTCCCAAATCTCCTCATCGCTGTCGTTGTCTTCAAACTGCTGCATACGCTCGTTGCAGATTTGGTCAAACAGGGCTGCACTGGGTTGTTGCTGCAAATGAGGTGTGCAAGTTGGTAGGCAGATAGATCATCTGCAGAAAGTTACTGCAAAACATCTCACTTTTGATCATTTTGCAGAACAATCATATTTTAGGAGGTAAAACATAATTACATAATGCACAGAGCAAATGTTTTCAAAACAACTCAGCTGAAAAGAGCCCAAATAACTAGAAACTGAAAGGAAGGGTGACTGGGGAAAACTGCACAATTCAAGGCAGTGGAACAACCACGCAATGATTCAATGGAACTTGCTTTGCTCTTCATCCACGAGAAGCTCATTCAGCACATTTCAGGTTGTTGAAACCAATGTGAATATCAGAAGAGACTTACTGATTCCCCGTCTGCCTGAATATTGATGTCGATGCTGGAAATTCTATCTGAAAATGGTGCACTGGAAGAGAATGGAGACACTGTGAGCTTGAGCAGGAACTTTTTCCCTTGCAGAGATGCTGGACTTACTATGTAACGGGAAAAGGCAGAAAATTCATGCCTCTTACAGTCTTAGTAACAATGACAGTTCTGAGACGAAAACAATTGGGGAAACTTCTACAATTCATCGATAGAATGCTGGACTTACTAGGTAAGAGGAAAAGGTAGAAAATGCATGCCTCTTACAGTCAAAGTCAGAGAAAACATAGGAAAAACTTCTACAATTCATTGATAGAATGCTGGACTTACTATGTAAGGGGAAACGGCAGAAAATTCATGCCTCTTACAGTCTGAGAAAACATATGGGGAAACTTATACAATTCATTGATAGAATGCTGGACTTACTATGTAAGAGGAAAAGGCAGAAAATTCATGCCTCTTACAGTCTTAGTCGGAGAAAACATAGGGGAAACTTATACAATTATCAATAGAATGCTGGACTTACTGTGTAAGGGGAAATGGCAGAAAGTCATCAGGGTTACTCACTCTAATTTCTCTTCCTGCTCGGCGAATTCGTCTTCATTGAAACCGAACTGGTCGATAAAGCTACTGGTCATCTGTTGCAACTGGTAATCAGAGAAGGCCTGATGAATAGATGCACACACATAGCATCACCAACAGCCATGTCACTGCAAGTGGGGTCCCCCCCCTTCCCTCATAAACACACACACCATCCAGCTAGAGCAGCCCAATACACCACACAGCACAGCAAACAACACACAACACACTTCACAGTACAGCACACAACACACTTCATAGCACACACAGAACACACTTCATAGCACACACAACACACTTTACAGCACACACACAAAGCATAGTACCAAATAACACACAGCACAGCAAAGGTTGTGAACACTCACAGTCCAGCAAAATACAAAGTACAACACAATATAGCACTGCACCAAAAAGACAGCACTACATATACTTTGAACACACATAACCCAGCAAAACCAGACCTGCCTACCTCCCCAAAGGCCAATTAGGGAGATTCTGAAAAACAGACCAGGGTCAAGGGGCCGCCAAGGCCCCGGTGGGGTCCAGGGGCAACGCCCTGGTGGGAAGAAACAGGCCCAAATCGGGAGTCTCCCGAATTTTTCGGGAGAATAGGCAGGTCTGGCAAAACACACAAGACCACAACACAACGAAACACATCACAACACAACACACAACACAACGAAACACATCACAACACAACACATCACAACACACACAGTACAACACAAAGCACAGTACACACACCCAACAGAGGAGTTCAAACGGAACATGTGAGGCCGAACAGCTGAGCACTAGGACACAACAAATGCTCATGATGCACAGTAACAACGACAGAAGAGGAAACGTGAGTGCTTGGCTGACAATGTGGAGCAGTGTACAATGACCCTGACATCTGCAGGCAACAAGCTAGACTGCTAGACATAACTCAAAGCTAGGACACATCATGATTTCCACACGAGATACCAGACAGGAACACCACAGAAATACTTGTACTTGAAAACCAGCCCGCAACAGGACTGTGAAAAAGAGCTAAAAACACAAGTAAATGGTTTGGAAAGGCAACACATATCATGACACCAGTACCCTAAAAAGCTGTACATAATTATTTGTGGAGCGCTAGATACGACGACAGATAAATTGTATGTGATTGACTAGGAGAAAAAGCACTTTTAGTGTGGGTTGCAAAACACACCAACTATGAAAGACTTGGAATTCAATATGTTTTAGATCAACAGTAGAGAGAAATACTTTAACAGGGGTGTTCAAAACTATTTGGGCCTACTAGTCCACTGGGCTAGTTGAACACTTAAGTTACCACCCCACAACCTTTTTTACCAGCCTGCCTTCTGTACACAAACAATAAAATTGAAGAAGTTTCCGAACATACCGACTCAAAAATGTCTTCATTGAAGATTACATAGTATGCAATGTATTTTGCAGATATTAAAATCAACAAAGCATAGTCAAGCTTTAAATGTAAAAAGCAGACTAGAAAACTGAAAAATTAAACTATTCTACAAAACATAAAAACTTTTTTTTCACACCAACAAAATAAGATCAGATTCAGAACTGACTGAAATTACAAAGTCAGATTCTTCCATACTTCTTTTCTGCTTTAATTTTTTTTTTGCGTGGTGGTAGTTTACTCGCATCACGTGTGCGCACGACAAATGTATCCATTGAAGCTGCTGGTCAAGAACGCTTTCAGCTTGTCGTGAATTAAACCAAAAACACAACCAGAATTCTCGTAGCTTGTTTTAACATGAGATTAGAAATATGGCAGACGAAATGACAATTGTTATCAAGTATCAAATTTCTATGTGTTTTTTTTTAATAACATACCCGTCAGGTGAGCGACTCTGCAGTTTAAAGTTGCCTGATGTAATTATTACTTGCCTCAGGCAGCCAAATTTGAACATCCCTGCTACAACAATGTGCCAGTGAAATTCCAGCAGTCTAAAGACAACAAGTAAATTTTAAAAAAAGAAAATTCAAACATCAACACAAATCAAAAACTAACCAGCAGTACAGAAAATAACAAACTTCACCATGATTCGTCCCAGTGAACAGCAAGAAACGCTTGGAAAAGTGGGCAGGCCAGAATTAGGACAAGTGAAAATTTAACAAAGAGATAAATCAAGGTTAAGATGGATGAAACTGAGGTGAGAAAACAATACTTCAAAGCATACACACAACACAAAGCATACACACAACACAAAGCATACACACAACACAAAGCATACACACAACACAAAGCATACACACAACACAAAGCATACACACAACACAAAGGAACACACAACACAAAGCATACACACAACACAAAGCATACACACAACACAAAGCATACACACAACACAAAGCATACACACAACACAAAGCATACACACAACACAAAGCATACACACAACAAAGCATACACACAACACAAAGGAACACACAACACAAAGCATACACACAACACAAAGCATACACACAACACAAAGCATACACACAACACAAAGCATACACACAACACAAAGGAACACACACACAGTGCACACAGGACTGTGCAGAGTGACAGTGACACAGATGGTTAGTGTCCGTGCACTCAAAAAGAAAACTATCTCCCATCAACGGTGGCAAGACAACTTGCGTCTTCCTGAGTAAGGGCTCCCCTCTACAGTAGTTAACCCAGAGTGGAGCAAGGAAACATGGAGGCTGGGTTGAAACAGCACAAACTTTTCAAGCAGGAGGCAGAGGCACTGTTCTGGTGGGGTTTCCATGTGGTTTTCCATCCCAAAAGTTGTCCCCAAAAAAGTTGGCCCACCCCCCTACCCCTTTTTCTTAATTGTTCCTCCTGGACCTCCCAACAAGTCCACAGTATCAGTTTTGAAGCAGGGATGAAGAAAGAATAACTTCTTTCTCATTTAGTTGCATCCATTTTCCATGAGTCATTCAGCACAAATCCACAGAAAGTTTAGGATGCATATCGTCAAACTGTAGCAAATCACATCATTTCTGTTTAATAAATGTCATGTAATGTTCATTTCAGCAAAATGCTCATTTTAAAAGGAACCTGGGAGCCCATACTCAGACTAGATCAAGCTTTCTGCAAATCAGCAGTTATTTCAAATAATATCTAGGTTGTAGACAGACATTCACAGCAAGTCAACCACCTCAACACCAGCTAGCTCGGGTCAACTTTTCAATCCAAAACTTATAAATTTGGACAAAAAGGTTAGCAAAGTGCAAAATCAACCAAACTGATGATGTGACCAAACGTGGGTCAACTAGCAAGGGAGTGACACTTACGTCATCTTCATCATAGACTCTAGAGAGCCAGTGGTGCACTGACATCTAGAGGCAATGGGAAAGGGCTCTGCAGGTGGCTCTACAGAGTCATGGCGGCACCCCCACTACACCAACTACAGGGGCCATCAGTCATCACTACAGAGTCATGGCGGCACCCCCACTACACCAACTACAGGGGCTGTCAGTCACCACTAAAGAGTCATGGTGCACCCCCACTACACCAACTACAGGGGCCATAAGTCGTCACTAGTCATGGGGCACCCCCACTACACCAACTACAGGGGCCATCAGTCGTCACTAGTCATGGGGCACCCCCACTACACCAACTACAGGGGCCATCAGTCGTCACTACAGAGTCATGGCGGCACCCCCACTACACCAACTACAGGGGCCATCAGTCGTCATTACAGAGTCATGGCGGCACCCCACTACACCAACTACAGGGGCCATCAGTCGTCACTACAGAGTCATGGAAGCACCCCCACTACACCAACTACAGGGGCCATCAGTCATCACTAGAGAGTCATGGCGGCACGCCCACTACACCAACTACAGGGGCCATCAGTCGTCACTACAGAGTCATGGCGGCACGCCCACTACACCAACTACAGGGGCCATCAGTCGTCACTACAGAGTCATGGAAGCACGCCCACTACACCAACTACAGGGGCCATCAGCGTCACTACAGAGTCATGGCGGCACGCCCACTACACCAACTACAGGGGCCATCAGTCGTCACTACAGAGTCATGGCGGCACGCCCACTACACCAACTACAGGGGCCATCAGCTGTCACTACAGAGTCATGGCGGCACGCCCACTACACCAACTACAGGGGCCATCAGTCATCACTACAGAGTCATGGCGGCACGCCCACTACACCAACTACAAGGGCTGTCAGTTGCCAACTACAGGGGCTGTCAGTCATCACTACAGAGTCATGGAGGCACGCCCACTACACCAACTAAAAGGGCTGTCAGTTGCCAACCACAGGGGCTGTCAGTCATCATTACAGAGTCATGGCGGCACGCCCACTACACCAACTACAGGGGCTGGCAGTCATCACTACAGAGTCATGGCGGCACGCCCACTACACCAACTACAGGGGCTGTCAGTCATCACTACAGAGTCATGGTGGCACCCCCACTACACCAACTAAAAGGGCTGTCAGTTGCCAACTACAGGGGCTGTCAGTCATCGTTACAGAGTCATGGCGGCACCCCCACTACACCAACTACAGGGGCTGTCAGTCATCACTACAGAGTCATGGTGGCACCCCCACTACACCAACTACAAGGGCTGTCAGTTGCCAACTACAGGGGCTGTCAGTTGCCAACTGCAGGGGCTGTCAGTCATCACTACAGAGTCATGGTGGCACCCCCACTACACCAACTACAGGGGCCATAAGTCGTCACTAGTCATGGGGCACCCCCACTACACCAACTACAAGGGCTGTCAGTTGCCAACTACAAGGGCTGTCAGTTGCCAACTACAAGGGCTGTCAGTTGCCAACTACAAGGGCTGTCAGTTGCCAACTACAAGGGCTGTCAGTTGCCAACTACAGGGGCTGTCAGTTGCCAACTACAGGGGCTGTCAGTCATCACTACAGAGTCATGGGGCACCCCCACTACACCAACTACAAGGGCTGTCAGTTGCCAACTACAAGGGCTGTCAGTTGCCAACTACAAGGGCTATCAGTCATCACTACAGAGTCATGGGGCACCCCCACTACACCAACTACAAGGGCTGTCAGTTGCCAACTACAAGGGCTGTCAGTTGCCAACTACAAGGGCTGTCAGTTGCCAACTACAAGGGCTGTCAGTTGCCAACTACAGGGGCTGTCAGTTGCCAACTACAGGGGCTGTCAGTCATCACTACAGAGTCATGGGGCACCCCCACTACACCAACTACAAGGGCTGTCAGTTGCCAACTACAAGGGCTGTCAGTTGCCAACTACAAGGGCTGTCAGTTGCCAACTACAAGGGCTGTCAGTTGCCAACTACAGGGGCTGTCAGTTGCCAACTACAGGGGCTGTCAGTCATCACTACAGAGTCATGGCGGCACGCCCACTACACCAACTACAAGGGCTGTCAGTTGCCAACTACAGGGGCTGTCAGTCACCACTAAAGAGTCATGGCGGCACCCCCACTACACCAACTACAGGGGCTGTCTGTTGTCACTACAGAGTCATGGCGCAGCCACTACACCAACTACAGGGGCCATCAGTCATCACTACAGAGTCATGGCGGCACGCCCACTACACCAACTACAGGGGCTGTCAGTCACCACTAAAGAGTCATGGCGGCACGCCCACTACACCAACTACAGGGGCTGTCAGTTGCCAACTACAGGGGCTGTCAGTCACCACTAAAGAGTCATGGCGGCACCCCCACTACACCAACTACAGGGGCTGTCAGTTGCCAACTACAGGGGCTGTCAGTTGCCAACTACAAGGGCTGTCAGTTGCCAACTACAGGGGCTGTCAGTCACCACTAAAGAGTCATGGCGGCACCCCCACTACACCAACTACAGGGGCTGTCAGTCACCACTAAAGAGTCATGGCGGCACCCCCACTACACCAACTACAGGGGCTGTCAGTTGTCAAATGCATGCTTGCTTTCAGAGTGACTGGATGAGAAGCTGTGAGAGCATCTGTTGCTCGCTCTAGCAGGGCGATGGTCTGTCACCAGTGCCATTTGAGGCAGCAGCCGTGCCTTGGGCCAGTTCAGCATGCAGCTCCAAGGGAAACTAATGTGTGTTCTCTACAATGGGAACTGGGGGTCAATGCTGTCAACAGTCTTCAATGAGAGTGCCTTGGTTATCCATTACTGGGTTGAAGGGGTTAATGCTCTGCTGAAGCTATATGATGGAAGTCAAAGGATTTCATGGAGGACAACAGAAGGAAACAGTCAAAAGAGGCAGCAGCACATATCTATGCATGGCAATGAGCACTCAAGGGAGCAACATGTCTCGCTGGAAAACTACAGCCTGTAATGGTGCACTAGTGGGCTGTGAGAATAACTCAAAGAGAAGTGCCAAGGACACTGCTGTCAAGGGTGTCACAGCACAGTTTCAAACTCTCTCTCACCTGCTGCATGGCCGTCTCCTGAGGGAAGGGAATGTCTCGGAAATCTCCGTCGTCATCCTCACTACTGGAAGCTAGCGGGTTGCCTCGTATCTATCACACAAAACAGACACTCATGAAAATTTCCATTTTTCATGCTCACAAAATTTGTGCATCATTATCCATTGTGATACATACAATGTCCACAACAAAGCAATACATTAGGAAATATCCTTGTCCTTACACATAGCTTCTGCTGGGGCAGTTAGTTGATAGCATTTATTGACATTTCTGATATTGTTGAAACAATACTGTCAAGACAGAATAAAGTCCAGTGGATTGCAGTTAATGTCATATAGAGATGAGAAAACACATCAATAGGAGGACATATCTGTCAAGGTCGGCATTGGCAATGTCATATAGAGATGAGAAAACACATCAATAGCAGGAAATATCTGTCAAGGCCAGCATTGGCAATGTCATATAGAGATGAGAAAACACATCAATAGCAGGAAATATCTGTCAAGGCCAGCATTGGCAATGTCATATAGAGATGAGAAAACACATCAATAGGAGGACATATCTGTCAAGGCCAGCATTGGCAATGTCATATAGAGATGAGAAAACACATCAATAGGAGAACATATCTGTCAAGGCCGGCATCATATTGGCTCCATGTCAAAGGGTCAAGCTGACCAGGTGCTCATGGCGTCACACAATACGTCCAAGACCTCTGACCCCATCGTGACCTTCAAGGGAGTCAATCCTCACCAATTCCACAGTGTTCCTCTTGTTGACCTCTGCCAGTTTGCCCGCCACAAACTCCTCCCACGCCTTCCTTGTAGACTCTGGCACCTCTGAAACACCAAGAACATCCAGCACTGAGCCACCATCTACATATCCCCAAATTACAGTCAGGTTAGGATTCAGGTAAAGGTAAAGGAGCTCTTTTTATATAGCGATTTTCACACTCATTGATGGATGCCCTAACTGCACACATTTACCCCCTGGTCATTGGCTACCGCTATGTATCACTCCAACACCGTCTCAACTCCCTGCTGAGTATGCAACTAGGCTGCTGATTAATGCACCGAATTAATCTCTCACAATCTTTCAGCTCAGACCACACAGGTACCCATTGTACTCCTAGGTGGGGAGAAGCAATGTGAGTAAAGCACCTTGCTCAAGGATGCAACTCTAGAATCCACACTGCTTCAAATGCCGCACCTGGTCCCCGCAAGCACCTGCAGGTCAAGCATTTTGACCACTTGGCCGCAGTGCCCCCCCACCCCCACCCCCCAACACTGTTAACCATAAAGAAATTCTAACTCTGCATGTGATTGCTCCAGCGAATACATTTCTCAAATACCAAACCTATCTCCAAAATGTTATCAAAGTTATATCAATTCAAGTAGATCTATTACATTTCATAAACAAGGAGACTAAATAGGGGGGAGAGGGGGGGGGGGGGGGGGGTACGGGTGTGTGTGTATATGTGTGTGTGTGTGTGTGTGTGTGTGTGTGAGACAGCAATGCTCCAGGAGATGCAGTCTCCAGAGGGGGGAGGGAGAGGGGGGGGGTACGGGTTTGTGTGTATGTGTGTGTGTGTGTGTGTGTGTGTGTGTGTGTGTGTGTGTGTGTGTGTGTGTGTGTGTGTGTGTGTGTGTGAGACAGCAATGCTCCAGGAGATGCAGTCTCCAGAGGGGGGAGGGAGAGGGGGAAGGAAGAGAGGGGGGAGGGGCGGGGGGTGGCAGCAATGTTCCAGGAGAGAAAGAGTTCCCACAGCTGAGGGCTCACCTTCCATGAGTTCCTTGAGGAGTTCTGCATTTTCGCCCTTCTCCATGATGCCGTTCAGTGTGTTGACCATCTTGGTGAGGTGACCCATGAACCCTTTGCGCCGACCGCCCTCCCTGGACCTGCAATGCAAGCCAGGAGACTTCCGTCAGTCTGCAGGTTAAGTGGTCATCATTCTGGACACTGCTTTTCCCACACACAATGGGTGTCCTGACTGTCTACACTTGACCCCTCATCACTGGGCGTGTGGATCAACACACCAGCACTTGACAGCAGACAGGGACCACTGCACACCAAATTCCCTTCAACTTCCAAGCAAGCATCCCAACCTGATGCTACCTCACTGCCCAATCAAGACAGCCATGGATGCACAGCCATGAGCTGCCACACAGCCTACAGGTAATCAAGACAGACATGGATGCACAGCCATGAGCTGCCACACAGCCTACAGGTAATCAAGACAGACATGGATGCATAGCCATGAGCTGCCACACAGCCTACAGGTAATCAAGACAGACATGGATGCACAGCCATGAGCTGCCACACAGCCTACAGGTAATCAAGACAGACATGGATGCATAGCCATGAGCTGCCACACAGCCTACAGGTAATCAAGACAGACATGGATGCACAGCCATGAGCTGCCACACAGCCTACAGGTAATCAAGACAGACATGGATGCATAGCCATGAGCTGCCACACAGCCTACAGGTAATCAAGACAGACATGGATGCACAGCCATGAGCTGCCACACAGCCTACAGGTAATCAAGACAGACATGGATGCACAGCCATGAGCTGCCACACAGCCTACAGGTAATCAAGACAGACATGGATGCATAGCCATGAGCTGCCACACAGCCTACAGGTAATCAAGACAGACATGGATGCACAGCCATGAGCTGCCACACAGCCTACAGGTAATCAAGACAGACATGGATGCACAGCCATGAGCTGCCACACAGCCTACAGGTAATCAAGACAGACATGGATGCACAGCCATGAGCTGCCACACAGCCTACAGGTAATCAAGACAGACATGGATGCACAGCCATGAGCTGCCACACAGCCTACAGGTAATCAAGACAGACATGGATGCACAGCCATGAGCTGCCACACAGCCTACAGGTAATCAAGACAGACATGGATGCACAGCCATGAGCTGCCACACAGCCTACAGGTAATCAAGACAGACATGGATGCACAGCCATGAGCTGCCACACAGCCTACAGGTAATCAAGACAGACATGGATGCATAGCCATGAGCTGCCACACAGCCTACAGGTAATCAAGACAGACATGGATACTTAGCCATGAGCTGCCACACAGCCTACAGGTAATCAAGACAGACATGGATGCACAGCCATGAGCTGCCACACAGCCTACAGGTAATCAAGACAGACATGGATGCACAGCCATGAGCTGCCACACAGCCTACAGGTAATCAAGACAGACATGGATGCACAGCCATGAGCTGCCACACAGCCTACAGGTAATCAAGACAGACATGGATGCATAGCCATGAGCTGCCACACAGCCTACAGGTAATCAAGACAGACATGGATGCATAGCCATGAGCTGCCACACAGCCTACAGCCTGTACAGCCAGCCAGTTTTACTCCAGCTGTGGGGCCGGCCACCTGACAAGTGTCTGACTGCAGGACTGCCAGAAGCTTGAGCAAGGCTGAGGGTGAAGCCCAAAAGCATTTATACATAACCATCATGCAAGGTTTACAAACAATGATCCAGACTTGTCAAGAAAAATGCCACATGTCCTGGAGCCAAGTCATCTCGTCATAGGAGAAAAGGTTCAATAGGTTTGGCGTACATCAACATGGAGACAACTCACAGCAAGTTTTAGATTTTCAGACTCAACAGCTTGTTTGAAGAGAGGTTTTCAAGTTCACAGCCATGCTCTGTCTGTGTCATCATGGTACTGTGTCCAGCCCAACACAACTATCACCATAACTTGTGTGTCAAAAACACATTGAAAAATTGGTCACAGCAAACCTTTAGATGTTTAATGGTTTCTGATGTTTGGCTTTCCTTGATTTGTCCTCCATTCTCTCAAAATACCGTGCGGAAAAGGCATGCAGTTTGTTGCCAACATTAATTAAAGGGGAAAGAAAGACAGAGGAGTGGCAGAAAGCCATACTCACTGTAGCTGATCATTCTCTTCCCACTCATCTAAAAGCCTTTGGATTAGTTTGCTGCCTGTCATCAACTGAAAAACAGAAAGGCACAAGCTCCGTATGTAACATTTCACCATTCATGCAAAAATCAGACAAATAAAAAAACAAACACATTTTTAAAGCCGGGTAAGCTGCACAATATGATCAGTAAACTTCAAACAAGGTAAGAGAACAGGTTTTGTTCCGAATTTTACAAAATTCTCCATGCAAAGTTCTCTTCTTCATAAGTTCCTAAAGCCAAGCCAAGGCTGAAATTCATGGTGAGCCAAATCTGCCAGCCAAGCCAAGGCTGAAATTCATGGTGAGCCAAATCCGCCAGTGTAGCCAAGGCTGAAATTCATGGTGGGGCAAATCTGCCAGCCAAGCCAAGGCTGAAATTCAGGGTGAGCCAAATCCGCCAGCGTAGCCAAGGCTGAAATTCATGGTGGGCCAAATCTGCCAGCCAAGCCAAGGCTGAAATTCATGGTGGGGCAAATCTGCCAGCCAAGCCAAGGCTGAAATTCATGGTGAGCCAAATCCGCCAGCGTAGCCAAGGCTGAAATTCATGGTGGGGCAAATCTGCCAGCCAAGCCAAGGCTGAAGTACATGGTGGGGCAAATCTGCCAGCGTAGCCAAGGCTGAAATTCATGGTGGGGCAAATTTGCCAGCCTAGCCAAGGCTGAAGTTCATGGTGGGCCAAATCTGCCAGCCTAGCCAAGGCTGAAATTCATGGTGGGCCAAATCTGCCAGTCTAGCCAAGGCTGAAGTTCATGGTGGGCCAAATCTGCCAGCCTAGCCAAGGCTGAAATTCATGGTGGGCCAAATCTGCCAGCCTAGCCAAACCAAACAAGCTGTCAGCAGTCCACTTTAAAAAAACTGGCCACAAACTTCCAGCCAGCTCAATCCAACAGAGAGGCAAGAGCAAGGAACTCCTCACTCCTTCAACCCATCTCAAGGCGTGAGAAAGTGCTAGTGCTTGCCTGCCCACTGACGAAAGGAGTAGAGCAAATTGAGGTGGGCCAGAGACTTGGGTGGGTGGTGGGTAGAAAATAGGCAAAGGGATGGGGGTAAAATAATCAGGGGGGGAGGGGGGGGAGGGTGTGCCTGTATGTGTACATGTGTGTGGTGTTGATGAGACATCAAGGCCAAAAGGCCACATGGAGAGCACAGGAAAGAGGACAAGGCAGAGGAAAAAGGCACAAAGGAATTGCAGTTGGGAAGGAAAGTTTAGGAGGAAGAAGTGAGGATGTCTTACCTGTGTGAGGAGAGGGTGTTCTCGCTGGCCATCTACTTCTGTGGCAGGCTGATTGAGAATCATGTTGAAGCACTGTTCCACCTGAGTGTGCAGGAAGTTGTTCCACACGTACTTGAAGTAGAGGTCCTGCAAGACACGCACACAAGGTGAGGGCTGCCCGCACCATCACCTGCAGACTCCCATGAGTGCCAATCTGGGACTCCCAGCAAACTACTCCACCCTGCATCTACCTCCACCACTGGCCTGACTGCAGACTCCCATGAGTGCCAATCTGGGACTCCCAGCAAACTACTCCACACTGCATCTACCTCCACCACTGGCCTGACTGCAGACTCCCATGAGTGCCAATCTGGGACTCCCAGCAAACTACTCCACACTGCATCTACCTCCACCACTGGCCTGCCTGAAAGACTCCCATGAGTGCCAATCTGGGACTCCAAGCAAACTACTCCACACTGCATCTACCTCCACCACTGGCCTGACTGATGACATTGTCACCTATGGGGGGAGCTTCTCTTTGACCCTAGGAACCCTGTCCTAAAGCAACAAGGAGGTGCCACTGGGAGCTTTTTTACAGACCCTCACCCCCATTGAGCTGTCAACCCCTCAGATGGTGGATAGTGCTACAGGTGCTGTGCCTTTTTTCTGTGACAGAACTCTGGGTTGCCTTAGTGATGGTCATCTCTACTCTCATGAAACTTCAACTTCAACACAAGTGTCATGTCTTCGTGAATTTTGCTGCATTTGAATTTCCATTAGCACCAAAGCTGGCCACTACCACGCATCACTCAGGCTGGTTGGTCCAGTGTGTCACTGTCTGTTGTAGGAAGGTATATCTGCACGATTACTAACTGAACAGCAATGCTCTGTGCTGCCTACATAGCATGACACTACTTAGATTAAGAGAGAGAGAGAGAGAGAGAGAGAGAGAGAGAGAGAGAGAGAGAGAGAGAGAGAGAGAGAGAGAGAGAGAGAGAGAGAACGAACGAACGAAAAACTTTATTGCCTAGGCCACCGGCCCATTGCAAGGTGAAGAATTTACATAACATAGCAGTGCGGTATCGAGAAGACTCTGAATAGTAATATGTGAATGGACACAGCATCGAGGGAAACAGTGTTCACTGGTATACATAGTAGCACCAGTCTTCGAAAACATAATGATTCATACTTAGTATTTCCATTCCTTCCGTTCTCTTCCCAAGTGCATGATAAATGTACATACTCACTTTACTAATCATAGTATATTCATTAGTTGCTAGAAGGTCTTTGATAGTCTCATAAATATCTAGATGTGGGAATGGTATTAAAAATCTTTCTCGTATTCCACACAAAGCAGGGCAATGGAACAGAAAATGTACTTCAGTCTCCTCCTCCTCTACACATGTAGGGCAAACCTTATAGAAAGTCGGGAGACTGTATCTATGTTTGTGACCATACAACTCACCGACTCCAAATCTGAACCGTATCAAAACATCTCTAAAAAATTTCTCTTGATCTAATGCATACAAATATGGTAACTGAACTGAACTGAACTGAACTTTATTGCAAGCCATCGGCCCATTGCAAATACAAGGGGGAAAAAGGGGGGGGGGGGGGGGGGAATCCGTCATCATAACAGTTATATACAACATCATAGTTAACCGTTAATTCACACAGAAGGTTGTTGGTCATTTATGGGAATGACCTCTTTTGGTTCTAGTTTTAGTTTTCTTATCTCGAATGTATAATGTATATACATTGCCACTGAGAGAGAGAGAGAGAGAGAGAGAGAGAGAGAGAGAGAGAGAGAGAGAGAGAGAGAGAGAGAGAGAGAGAGAGAGAGGAGAGAGAGAGAGAGAGAGAGAGAGGAGAGAGAGAGAGAGAGAGAGAGAGAGAGAGAGGAGAGCAAGCGAGCGAGAGAGAGAGAGAGAAGAGAGAGGAGAGAGAGAGAGAGAGAGAGAGAGAGAGAGAGAGAGAGGAGAGAGGAGAGAGAGAGAGAGAGAGAGAGAGAGAGAGAGAGAGAGAGAGAGAGAGAGAGAGAGACAGACAGACAGACAGACAGACAGACAGACAGACAGACAGACAGACAGACAGACAGACAGACAGACAGACAGAGACTTTGACTGAAACTTTATTGTAAGGCCGACAGCCCATCACAACATCTTACATCCTCATCAGCTATTGCAAGTTCTTAAGCTGTAAAATAATGAGAAATATTTCAATCTATGGACAACAATTTTGTCGTACACTTAACCCATTATGACCTACAGCGTGTGATGAAAACGGCTTCCTAAAACCTGAGTTTTTTTCAGGAAAAAACACAGTTGACAACAGTCATTAAAAAAATTATTTTGTTTTACTGTCTGTCTTGAAGTCTTTGATGTCGGTTGAGAGCATAAAATAAGAACATGGCTACGTGTTTTGTTTTGATGTACCCTTTTCCAAAATATAGAACATGAAACCTCTTGTATTCATTCATAAATGTTATGTATCTTTTGAGGTACTTTTCCCTCGTCTTTATATGTGGGGCACACCAAAAGGAAATGCATTTCATCCTGTGTTTTAACAGAATGGACAACGTATCTCTTCTCTTCTACATATCTTGTTGCCTTTCAGCCCATGCACTCCCAAACAAAAGCGTGTGAGTGCAACTCTAAATTTCATTATGCCAATGGTACTGATATATTTTTCACATTCCAGAGCATTTTTGAAGGTACTGTACAATATAAGACGTTCACTTTCAGTAATTTTATAATGTCATGTCTGTCTATAGCAGTCTTGGAGTCTAATCTTAAGGTTTTTCATGAAGTTTCTTTCGTTATCTGTCCCTCTGTTGTACCATATGTAGGCAAAACCTTATTCGCAAAAACAATCTTTGATGGACTTCAACCAGTTTCGTTCATTAGGGACAGTTGCACTTGACAGCATAAGGAGTGCTTGCTTTGATAGTCTCTCATTCGGCATATGCCAGTATTTAACCCATTATGACCGGATGCTACGCATGGGTTACATCTCCCTGTCAGAGCGGATGCTACGCAAACGTTGCATTTGACAGTGGTGTACTTCTTGTTTTTAGGAAGTGTAGAAGTGAAGAAAATTTTTTTTTAAGTGTTGTCAACTTTGTGGTTTTTCCTGAAAAAAACTCAGGTTTTAGGAAGCCGTTTTCATCACACGCTGTAGGTCATAATGGGTTAACGGCCCTGATGAGAGAGAGAGAGAGAGAGAGAGAGAGAAGAGAGAGGAGAGAGAGGGAGAGAGAGAGAGAGAGAGAGCTGAGAGAGAGAAAGAGAGAGGAGAGAGAGGAGAGAGAGAGAGAGAGAGAGAGATGAGAGAGAGAAGAGAGAAGACAGAGAGAGAGAGAGATGAGAGAGAGAGAGAGAGAGGCGGACAGAAGACAGACAAGGACAGACAGACAGAACAGACAGGACAGACAGCCAGACAGACAGACAGACAGACAGAAAGAGACTTTGACTGAAACTTTATTGTAAGGCCGACAGCCCATCACAACATCTTACATCCTCATCAGCTATTGCAAGTTTTTAAGATGTAAAATAATTATAAATATATCAATCTATGGACAAACAATTTTGTCGCCTAACTTAACCCATTATGACCTACAGCGTGTGATGAAAATAGGCTTCCTAAGACCTGAGTTTTTTTCAGGAAAAAAACACAGTTGACGCGCACAGTTGGCCATTAAAAAATTTAGATTTGGTTTTACTGGACACTGTCACCGAATGTCTTTTGAATGTCAGTTGAAGAGCATAAAAAAGTAAAGAACATGGCTACGTGTTTTGTTTGATGGGTACCGGTATTCTCAAAAGAATAGCGAACATGAAACCTCATGTATTCATCTCTATAATGTTAATGTAGCTTTTGAGGTACTTTTTTTCCCTATTCGCCTTCTAGTCTTCACTATGTGGCGGCCCCCCCCCCAAACCAACACCAAAAGGAACCAGCATTTCATACCCTCTGTGTTTTACCAGAATGGAGGGGGGGTGGGTTCACAACGTAATCTTCTGCTCTCTTCTAGCATATCTTGTTGCCATTCAGCCCATGCACTCCCAAACAATATATGCGTGTGAGTGGCAACTCTAACATTTCATTAATGCCAATGGTACTGTGATATACTACATTCATACACCATTCCCAGAGCCATTTTTGACAGGATATCTGTACAAATATAAGCCGTTCACCTTTCAGTGTAATATTTTATAATGTCATGTCCTGTCTATAGCAGTCTTGTAGGAGTCTAATCTTAAGGTTTTTCATGAAGTTTCTTTCGTTATCTGTCCCTCTGTTGTACCATATGTAGGCAAAACCTGATTCGCAAAGACAATCTTTGATGGACTTCAACCAGTTTCGTTCATTAGGGACAGTTGCACTTGACAGCATAAGGAGTGCTTGCTTTGATAGTCTCTCATTCGGCATATTTTGTAGTTTAAGCCAGTATCTTCACCCATTATGAACCGGCTGCTACGCATGGGTTACCATCTCCCTGGTTTTTTTTTTCAAGTCAAGCGCGGGATGCTTATTCATGCAAACGTTGCATTTGACAGTGGTGTACTTCTTGTTTCTAGGAAGTGTAGAAGTGAAGAAAAATTTTTTTAAAGTGTTGTCAACTTTGTGGTTTTTCCTGAAAAAAACTCAGGTTTTAGGAAGCCGTTTTCATCACACGCTGTAGGTCATAATGGGTTAACGGCCCTGATGGTACTGTTTATTTTTAGGGGAAATCTTCGTAATTCACCTTAGACCAAATGATTTTGTGTCCTGACGTCAACTTTTATCAATCGTTTGCAAGCAAACATGTGTGCTTTTTCTACATTTGAGTGTTCCTGCCACAATTCCAATGCACATAACAACAAGGGTTGGATTTGGCCATCAAACAGTTTGAAATATAATTTTGGCGTTTAACATCGGAGATTCCATAGCATCTTTAGTAGTGAAATTGTTTTGTTTTGCTTTGGTCATAAACGTATAACA
>JAWQFJ010029502.1:2500-21114 GCA_034096865.1 Theodoxus fluviatilis | reverse complement strand
GGAGGGTCAGAGTCGATCTCTGGTTGTGAATTCTTGTCAGCAAACCGTTAGATGACAACTAAAGACGCTTCAGCGTTTGTGTGAACAGTGATTACACCCTTGTCAGCAAACCGTCAGATGTCAATTCAACACTGTCTAGTCTCGCTGGATAAGCAGTGAATCAGAAAATGGCTTTAACTTCAGCTCCAAAGAAAAGAAAAAGAACAGAAATGACACCCAAAGACAAAGTGAACTTGCTTGATCGCTACCGAGAGCTAAATTCTAAAAGTTTGAGGGAGGGTGCTGACATTTTGGGTGTGTCGGCATCATTTCTGTGCCAGACACTGAAAAAAGAAGATGAACTTAGGGCTGATATCGCAGAGGGCTCCAGTCAAGGCCAAAGGAAGCGTCGGCGCTGCGGGAAGGATAAAGAGACAGAAGATGGCTTAAAGCGGTGGTTCGACTCTATCCAAGCGCGCAACACACCTGTAAACGGCCCAATCCTGTGTCAGAAGGCGGAACAGATTGCTTCCCAGCTTGGTCGCTCCGAATTCAAAGCTACAGATGGGTGGTTTAACAGGTGGAAGAAACGCAACGGCTTGGTGAAGTGGCAAGTGCCGGTTAATAAAAACGCCGCTTATTAAAAACACTTTTGTTTGGTCCCAATGTGTTTTTAATAAGCGGCGACTACTGTATATACACAATCGCACGTGCTCAAGGCAGTTTACAACCTTATAGACACGTTCGCGCTAAAAGTAGTTCTCAAATGATTTCCTGAAAATCTCATAGATTAGTTTTATTAGAACACCAAATTTGTGTTTATCTATCGGGATAAATAATTGGAGTGAAATAGAATCGCCTCTTTTTACTCTCAATGGTCTTCTGATCATGTTGAATTTTGATTGGTAGAATCATTGGAATGCGGAACCGAAGTCACGTGACCAACCTGTGTCAGAGATACTACATCTCTGTGTTCAGAATGGGGTGGGTGCTGACAATCTGGCTGTTCCGCAAACTGAGGGGTGTGGTTCACTAGCCGAGGGTCACACTAAGATCACGAGTGACTGACAGGGCAGCGACTGACAGGGCAGCTGCGACAACAATCAGACCACAGCTTACACAAAGGATGGGGAGAGGGGGGGGGGGGTGGGGGGTTGGAGAGAGGTCTGACAGACGGAGAGGTCTGACACACAGGATAGGGGGTTGTGAAGAGACAGCAGCGGGGATAACTGAATAGAGAATGAGCACAGTAGATGTACAAGAATATTCCAGACAGGGTGTCCTCGCAAGCTTACGGCTCCGAGAGACATGCACTTTAGCACTAACTAATCAAATCTACGCAAATACAAAAACATTCACAACAGATATTCTGGTGTTCGGCCATCTTTTACCTTTTTCACAAGCACACACTTATTGAGCTGCAGATGCTTATGGAGAGGCAAAATGTCAAGCATTTCCATCTTCTTTTCAATGCTGAGAGATTTATTTGGGATCATAAGCTTAGAAGCTCTTCTGTATAGTGAATTAACTCTCTTCAAATTAGCTTCACTACAGTTATCCCACAGTGTTGATGCGCAATTGATGAGTGATGCGATGTGGGCACTGAAAAATGTTTTGCAGGTTTCTGTGTCTACAAAGTGCCTCAGCTTTGACAGTAGAAAGAGATTGCTTGAAATATTTTTGCACATCAGATTTATGTGTGAGTTCCAGTCTGTTTGTCAATCATCACCCCAAGCAGTTTGTGTTCTTTCACCTTTTCTATCGGCCCTGCATCAAGTGAGAATGGGAGTGACAAAGGATGTAGTTGATGTTTTTGTCTTGTGGTTATCACCATATACTTGGTTTTGGACGGGTTGAGGACCATTTGATTTGAAAGACAACAGCAACATATTTCAACAAGACTCTTTTGGAGTTTATCTGCCACAGTTTTGGTTGAGCTGTCCGCGGTAAACAGCGTTGTATCATCTGCAAACATGTTACATGAGACCTTTTTATCTGTGACATGCAAGGGTAGGTCATTTATGAATAAGCAGAATAAAGAGGGTCTAGTACAGATCTCTGTGGAGAGAGAGAGAGAGAGAGAGAGAGAGAGAGAGAGAGAGAGAGAGGGAGAGATAGCCACAGAGTGAGAGAGACAGACAGACAGACAGTCAGACAGACAGACAGACAGACAGACAGACAGACAGACAGACAGACAGACAGACAAAGTGAGAAAGAGAGAGAGAGAGAGAGAGAGAGAGAGAGAGAGAGAGGAAAAGTGATTTCATTTTATGTAACAAAGGTTTTATGTAAGAAAAGTAGCCGAATGGATTATAATCAAACTTGTGAAAATAAGTAAAC
Organism: Theodoxus fluviatilis; assembly: GCA_034096865.1. Taxonomy (NCBI): domain Eukaryota; kingdom Metazoa; phylum Mollusca; class Gastropoda; order Cycloneritida; family Neritidae; genus Theodoxus; species Theodoxus fluviatilis. The sequence goes on along the minus strand of JAWQFJ010029502.1, from coordinate 18,795 downwards.
AGATAAACAACAAATTCCAATACCTCAAAGTAAATATGTAGATAAAAGATGGACCGCCGGATTCCAGAAGACAAAGTAAATAATGATCACAAAGATCGCTGGGAAGAGTTGGAATCTCTGGTTTAGTATGAAAACAAACGTTTCGGGCGTAGCCCTTCATCAGTTTGGCAAACACCAAGTCTGAATACGAATAAAAAGGCAACAGTGGTAGAAGAGTGTTCATAATTGGTACAGGTACAAAGTGCTCACAGTTAATATATAAGTGTCGTCAGTGCTGCAATTGCACATGCAGCACCATGCAAATCGTCTTTACAGTGATCAATAACATGCAAAGTTGTTTGGAGTAAAACAAATTGTACGGAAAGTCTCTAGCATGCTTAAGAGAGCTCAGCCAGTGTAGGTTGGGCAAATAACAGGCAAGGATCGAGGGAAGAAATAAGCAGTATTTCTTCCTAAAATGTGGCCAGACAATCGTTAGAACAACTCAGACGACAGCGCTGAGTAAGGCAGACTTCCTTTACTGGCCCCTGACAGTGACCTTGGCAACAAATAAGGCACCAAGGTAATGGTCGCCTTGCTTAGCGCCTGCCTAGTTGGCGAATAATTTCTCGTGAACCAGGCCGAGGCCAATCATCCATTGGCAAGGTGCAAGTCTGAGAGAACACGGTTGTGTCCTGGTGCGCTACTTGTGCCACTGTGCACATTTTTAATGGTGACTTTCTTCCATTCACAAAAGGCAGCCATTTTGGATCTACACAAGTAACATCCATGGTGGGCTATCGATCAGCTCAATGGCATTACAAGATCCTATGCACTGAACATAGTCTTTGACAACACATATGTTCATATGATGCTAGCTATGCTGGGTCTTGACAACCAGTACCAAATACAGGAACATCAGGATGCCAGGATTGACAAAGTAAGGCCATGCCACTTGTTGCTGCAGCATTAGCTTCCAGGGCCTGTCACAGTCAGTCCTCACCACAGCCGTCAGACCCACAATTCTGCAGCAAGAAATAAAGTGTGTGTGTAAGAAAACTCCTACTCTGCAACAGTGAAGGCCTGCTGTGTTGAGTGTTGGCTGCCTGCATAGACTGGCCATTTTCCAAAACAAAGACAATTGGAAAAAATCTTCTTGGAACTAACAGAATGAGATGCACTGCAGCAAGGAAAAAAAATATGACTTTCAACTCCAAGCATTGTTGCACAGAAGGACTACATCTTGGATGGAGGAGGCAGCAAGGCTATGCTGGCCATTATTTTTCAGATGACACACTACTGATAGCACTTGAAGAATACTGCCATCAAAACAAACTGACACTGCACAAACACACCGCCATCATTAGGAAGACCTCTGGTTTATCCAGTACAAATGGATGACCCACCTTTGTTTCCCGTCCCATTAAAGATGAATGTGTTACACCCACACTGCATCTGCTGCTTTCTGCATCAGTTTATCAAATTTCAATACAGAAATTATCAGAGTACAATAATGTTGAGGATCCATCACTATCACTATCAGTGTGGCCTAAAGTACCAGCTTTATGACAGTGGTGAAAACTTTCTGACATACTGTTCCCATGCTATTAAATAAAAGACCAAATTAAGTGTGCAAATTTTGGATCAATATGTGTGTGTGTGTGTGTGTTTGTGTATGTGTGTGTGTTTGTGTATGCAAATGTGTGTATGTATGTGAGTGTGTGTGTGTGTGTGCACATACAAGTGCATGCATGCGTGCATGTGCGCACATATGCACATATATGTTTGTGTGTGTGATTGTGAGCAAGTGTGTGTGTATGTGTGTATGTAACTGTGTGTGTATGTATGTATGCAAGTGTTTGTGCACATACAAGTGCGTATGTGAGTGTTTTTGCACATGTGTGTATGTGTGTATATGCGTGTGTGTGCGTGCATGAGTGTGTGTGTGTATGTGTGTGTATGTGCGTGCATGTGTGTGTGTGTGTATGTGTGTGTATGTGTGTGTATGTGTATATGTGTGTGTGTATGCGCGTATATGTGCGTGCATGAGTGTGTGTGTATGTATGTGTGTGTGTTATATTGATGTGTTAAAGGTCAAGTTTTCAAAAGAGATGCTGAGACTCTACTGATTCAACATGACCAGTATCAGTGAATCATCATCAATGTCATTTACATAATACATGCCATTTGCATCATTGTCACCACCATTATCAATGATGATGATCATCATCAATCTGATCTTTCAGAATATGACCACGATGATTACCTAGACAAGCTTATGTAATGTATGTCCATAATGGTGAAAAGCAGCCTAGTATAGTAAAAAACCAGCTTGTGTACGTTCAAGGTCACCTACATGTACGTGTGGCTGAATGGAGGATATGGGAATGAGACAAGATTTCTAAAACAATTGAAACTAAGACTACACGACTGCTTTCAGCAATCTTGAGATGAATGAACTTGTAATATAAAAATATCTTCACTTTATTCTGCCTTCAAACATGTATTTGGTCAAGAAAATTAATTTACCTTTCTTACCATGTAAAAACTTACGGAAGCATTTATCAGATTCCCACCCGAATTGACCTCCTTATGAATTAACCAATGCTATAATCACAACAATGCAAATAGAGTAATCTGTCTATTCTGTAACATGCTGGAAGATGACAATCATTTCCTCTTATGCTGCAGTGCTCACAGCAAATTAAGAAATAAAACTTTAACAGGATATGTATATATGTAAATAAAATGAGATACTGCCATTGGTTGCTGAAAGGCACTAATACTCAAATAACAAGGAGTGCATGTAGACTTTCTATGCATTGAAACTCAGAGAGGAAAACCAAACAAGATATGAACCTTGTTTTGAACATTTCAACTGTAACTCTGATGAATATGGTTGTGTTCTGCTTAATTCTTATGTTCATGTGAGTCATTCATGTGTTTCATTCCCCAGTCCTGTAAGGATTATGTAATTTGTAGAAAAAATCAGTCAAGTAACAGCCACGAGGGGTGGGCGGCTATAGGTGGTACAGGATTGAGCAGGGTGGGCAGTAATGGGCAGTACAGGATCTTAACAGTGTTAATCCAAACATGTGTATTTGTGACACACTCATGAATCATTGTGCTATATATGTAGTTTAATGGTCCATCTGCCCATGAATAAACATTCAATTCAGTTCAGTTTAGATCTTCCACCTCCTCCTCGCAATCACAGCTACCATCACAGCAATTAGCATCACTGTCTACAAGCACTGCCAAAGCATACCTTGCACTGAATTCGTCGTGAGGCACAAAGGTCTGGAAGAACTGGAACTGGTACAGGTGCAGGGCAGACAGATGCAGACCAGTGTACACCATCAGGAAGATGTGGAAAAGGGCAAATCTTTGCCCCATGTTTATATGGAATGCCCACAGGGTGGCAACGGTGAGAAACACCAGGAAGTAGAATCCATTCAGCAGTGAGGGCACCATGATGCCACTGAGCCCAAGTAGGAGGTTGCAAAAGAACTCCACCACAAAGGAGAATAAGGAACTCTCCTACAATTAACATTGAAAAGTGAAGATGAACAACTTGCGCGCACGCACGCACGCACGCACGCACGCACACACACACACACGCACGCACGCACGCACACACACACACACAAGAAAACACTGCAAAGGTCAAGTTTCCTGGCTGCAATTCTGGCAAAAAGAATGCTCTGTGTGTATGATATGAAAGTTCACTGAATCATGTTTGCCTTTCTGCATATTTGGAGCAGTCACCGAAGATGTTTGATTGCTCTTGTCTCATCCTTATTCATTTCCTGGAAGTGCAGAAAAAAGTCTCTTTGGAGGATGAAATACATTTGAGCATGAGTAGCACCCACCTAACTCACCCAGCAGTTTTCACTTCCATAAGTCTTTTCAAACTACAAAACAGACATGAAAACCCCAATAGCCCATGGGATTGAGTCGGCACTTACACCTGTATCACACACTGTAGTGGTCTTTGGAGAGAGGTTGAAAGCAGAGACACTATATATAATGGACTGCTGACTTGACCTCTCAGTGTATAGTCTAAATATAGTCGCAGTGCTGTCTGCCCAGCTCCGCCTTCCCACCGGCAACGATCATTTCCGGTTTCCGAGTTTACAGAATGGAGCAGCTAATCGAGGAGATACTTGAGGTAAGTACGCAGCATTTACTGAAAATAAGTAGTTGAAAAGAAAGAATGAACATTGAAATAGTATATTATACGTAACTGTCAATCTATAGCTACATTAGCTCGGACAGTGTAGATGAGTGTAACATTTATGACCGAGATAATACACGAAAGACAAAGAGCGAGTCTACGCTTCATGAAGTCAGTTGGCAATGATGTTATGAATCAGAAGAAATTTTTTTTTTAATAAGCAGGGTGGTGTTGCAAGTCAGAGGCACTGCTGCTAAACGTTTCTTAAACGTATGTGAAATGCTGAGCACCATTGCACTCCACTTGTCTTCTACATAGCGGCATAGCAGTCAGTACATGTGAGAACACGTCGTCTGCTCTCTGACGCGCGCATACCGCCACTGGCGCTAACGCGATGACTCGCAAAGGGAGGAACCTATGGTATCTCTGCTCGCTCCCATTCAGGATCGTTGTGTTATTATTCTGTGGAACGACAGCCCTCTATTTCGGCCTGTGTAGGCTCCACAACCAACAATTGCACAGTTATTTCCTGGCATGTTGTGTCAAAACCCTCTGAATCCCACAGACGCTGGATATAGCTGGAATGGTTCCACTGTGCTTTTAAGCAGACGCTACGTCAAAGAACACACTTCATATTCAACGAATTGTCAGTCCAACTTCAACCTCTGACTCTACAATCCGCAAATTACATCATGTTTTTGCACAACTGAATTCAGCTAGAGATGATAAAGCACAGTACAAGAAATAACCATTACATTCTATTGCTGTGTGGACAATGGAACCTGCCCAGACTTAGACCGGAAGAGAGCAGTGCCTCCGCCCTGGTTTTCTGCGCGAGACGGCACTGGCAGACGCGTTTCGCGCAGACAGCTATCCAGTTACTATAGTATCTCTGTTGAAAGTATCAAAACCTGTTCTAACTGGTGTAGTGCCAAATGTGACGGAAGACATTGTGTAATCAGGGGACTGCTGCATACATATATGCCACTAGTGACTGGAGTGAAATGCAAACGCCACTGCTGAATCACCGAGTTTTTTTATTTTATATTTTAATATATATTAAAATTATATTTATTCAGCACAATATCTTACAACACAAGTCACGAAGAACGTAGCACCGAGTGAAGAGGAAAAAAGCTTAAGACAAACACACAGACACAGAGAGAGAGAGAGAGAGAGAGAGAGAGGGAGGGAGAGAGAGAGAGAGAGAGAGAGAGAGAGAGAGAGAGAGAGAGAGAAATGCACCCTCAAACTCCAATACAAATCTCTCATCTCCCCACACACCCTTCATCTTGCCCCTCCCCCATCCCATTGCCCCATCAACCCCACTCCACCCCACCCCACACACATGCACACAAAAAAAGACATCTGCAGACCTCCACAATAAATTTGCATATATGAACCAATGTCACAGTTTCTATTTTACACAAGTATAATGACACCAGCATTTATAAATTCACTCCATTTATCATTGAACTTTTCAATATTTTATATGTTTTTGCAGCAATATACTTGAGCTTAATTATACTGGACAGATGAGAAGTGAAATCAACAAAGTCTGGAAGCAAATCATTCAATCTCTGATGATAAATATGCCTTCTTGCGAATAAAATGATATGATTGTTATTTGCATTTTCATTAAATTTTCCAAAAAGTACCTCAAATTCTGTAAAAGTTACTTCTCTATCACATTTTTCTTTGATGACATCACTCAATTTTACCCACAGGGATCTGCTGTATTCGCATCCATAAAAGAGATGTTCTATGGTTTCAACTTCTGTCTGACAAAAAGTGCATAGTTTACTCTGAGTGAGCTTCATCTTATAAAGTAGACAATTGACTAGCAGAATCTTGTACTGAAATACTCTGAGACTCACCTTTTGACAAGATTTAAAAAGCAATTGGTAATAAATCTCCCAGGGCAAGTCAATTTTTGCTAGCTTATTTTCCCACGTTTTTGTGCCGTAGGAATACATGTATTCTGCAGCATTCCATAAAAGAATCTAGCCTTTCTGCTATTATTTGAAAGCAACAGTGCGCTAATTGGGGGCTCGTGCTGTTTTGCCTCAGTACGAATATCTAATTGCTCAATTTCCTGCTTCCACGCACACATAATTATTTTCAGTAATTTAACATACTCAAGAAAGTGACCTTGAAATTTGAGTTCTGACTGTAACCCCTCAAACGATTTAAAAGTTCCGTTATGTTTCACAATGTCTTTGACACTTTATATCCCAACATCAAACCATTGTCTTAAGCAGTTACCGCTGTAAGCAAATTCCGAGTTATTCCATAGCGGCCACTGTACATAACTTCCTGTTGCTTTAAGTTTATTTCGAATAAAAAATGTAATCCACGGCATTAACACTTTGCTGCCAGAAAGGATTTCTTATTTTTTCGACCACTGTTTTCTTGTTTCCATCAACACTTTGACATCCATCCGCTTACAGGAAATATTGAGAGCAGGGGTTTGAACCAATCTGCTCATCCATGTCAGTATTAATGCATCATTGTATTTATTTATGTCGATCATTTTTAGACCCCTCCACCCTTTAACATAAGTGTTTCTCTTTTTATTTTATCGATTTTACCAGACCAAATGAACCTATAGAATCCATGTTGTATCTTCATCTTGAAACTGTCTGGTGGTCTGGGTAGATTTAAAGGATAGTAAGTAAGCTTGGAAAGTGCCAATGCTTTTATCAATAGGATTTTACTTAATATTGTAAGATTCCGCCGCCTCCATGTACTCAGAAGTCTCATGATTTTCTTAAATACCTCTTCAACACTTAATTCTACCATTCCATTCAAATCTGTTGTGAAAAATATTGATAAAATTTTGAAGACTCAGCAGTCCAAATCAGATCCACCTCCCTGCACAATTTTTCCGTAGAGTTAACTTTTGCCCCAATCCAGATTGCCTTAGTTTTTTTTTGGATTGATTTTTCATCCAGACATTTCCTTGTATAGGTTTCAGGTGTAAAGAGTGGTGTCACGACTCAATGCAAAATATTTACTGTTTTGTGTCTTTACAGAAATTTGTTGAGACCGAGTGGAATACGACTATAGTTGCTTTAAAGTATTTTTTGTGGACAGTTCAGCATAATGCTTTTTCTTGCTTTGCACGTTGCCTGTTATTTTCATTTTTGATTGTTAATTAGCTAAATAGTCTAGGAGTCTTACACACGTGCTGCACGGCTGTTCTGGCAAACTCCAAGCGTTTAGTATCTTTTGCATGCTTTTTGTTTGTTTATCACATATACAATTAATTAATTATGTTGTTCTCATTGCTTTGACATGTTGTAAATGAGTTTATTCATTTTCTCGTGCCTTGTTGGTAGTTACCTTATTAAAGATGGTTAACAACCTGGGGGCCCTATTGGCTCAACCACTCGCAGCTCCGGGTCATAGGGTTAGTATCCGTATTTTTTGTTTTCCTTCTGTATCATTTGTTTTACTTCGCACGCCTCATATTTGTTGTATTGCAAACGAGTGTGAAATGACTGTTCCTTTTTTGGTTTATTTCAGATCCTTGCATGGAATTTTGTGTGTGCGGACTAGTTGTTTTGTTTGCCTAGTGGGTGTTAGTGACTATACTGATAATATTTTACAGTTTTGTATTTGTAATTGTTTCAATTGAGCCTTTTTTTTAGAGTAAATCCTTTTGTTATTCATTTATATGCTCTTGCGTGTTCTGTTACGTTGACGTCTTTCCTTAAGTTAGCCCAGGGGTTGGAAGTTCCTTCAACGGTATACGGTTGAGAGTTGCCTACAAGCCGCCACCCCCACCCAGCAACTCTTGACAAGTGGTTTCCAATGATTTTTCCGTTCCATTCAAAGTGAACTCAAAGTCATCAGCAAACTGGTTAACGATGTGTTCTTCTTCATGTATGCAAATGCATTTATGCTTTTATTTTATTTACCAAGATATTAAGGACTTCCGCGCAGAGGAGATAAATGTAGCGTGACAAAGGATCCCCCTGACGGGTTCCACGCAATATTGGAAAAAAATGGGACCTCTGGAAATTTTGGGAGCACACATGCGATTGCACCCTCTGTTAAAGTTCGAAACCAATTACACTGAATTACTGATTGAAGTTCCAAAACAAACAAAAAAACTGAAGGCACTACTCTGGAAAATTCCTAGACACCGAATCAAAAGCTTTTTCAAAATCAACTAGGAGTATGAACCCTGAAATGTTCTATTCTCTTGTTTCGTATAAAATGTCATAGATTTTCCGGATATTTTCTCATATGTATCTTCCTTTTATGAAACCTTTTTGCTCCTCACTTATTATGTGGGGTATCATTTTTTAAAGTATGTTAGCAATAAAAGATCAGGCTAGCTTATACAATACATTCAGAAGTGATATAGGGCGCCAGTTTTTCAAGCGAGTTCTATCGCTATCATGCTTGTGTATACATGTAATTATTCCGTTTCTGGACAGACGACAATTCCACTCTTTCATACTCCTCGTTAAAGCTTCTGAGAATAATACAGATGCCCAGATCCTTCCAGAAGAATTTTAAAAAATGCTGCACTAAAGCCATCAGTCCCTGGCGTTTTATTATTTGACATTGATCTAAATGCATTTGTGAGCTCACCATGTCAGAGGACCTTCTATAGTGTCAGTAATTCGTAAAATGAGCATTTTGCTGACAAACTAAAGGAAACAATGGTGGACACATAATTATTTTTAACTTCTTAAAAAATTCAAGTCTATGCTCAAAATATCTGTCTGACCAGCTAATCAGGATGCAACATCAGCCACAATGGCATGAGACTCCAGGGTACACATATACCAACATTCATGTCATGCCTTGGATGGATGTGAAGTCACAATATCACATGTGGCAAGTTGAAACATCAACAAAGTAGGCCTAAGCATCACTTAGTTAGAACATGCCTTAAGTGAAGGAGTTTTCTGTTTTCTTTCAACATATTAAAAGCTTGACTATTCCATGGAGGCATTTACTGCATAATTCAGCCTACCTTGGTAAAGTAGCTAAGTGGCCACCCTCGACCACTGTTCCCAACACTCAGTGGTCTCTGAAGGGTTTGGTATTCAAATATGTGATAGTCATTGACCCTGCCAGACAATCGAAGTCCCAAGCAAGGCAACATTACCTTCCGTCTGCGTTGGTAATAGATGGGAAGGGCAGAAGTGGTTTGGTCCCTTTCATCCTTACGAATGAGCGCAGTGCAGATGGCCAGTACCAAGATGGAACATAGCAGCACCACAACATCTGGCACAAACAGTCGGGCCACTTCCACTGCTGGAACATTGTCTAGCCTGTGAATTTCACAGAAAAACGTCATCAGGAGCAACATCCATCAGCAAAAGAAAAAACAATACTTTAAACACAAGGGACTCAGGACCTGTAAGTCCTTCAGCAAGGATGTGGCTGAGATAAGACAATATAGTGTTAGATCATTTGCAGGCATAGATAGCACACACATGCACTCACACAATACACACACATGCAAAACGTGAAAGTCAAGCAGCCAGTCAGGCAGTGAGACTGACAGATAGGGACACACACACACACACACACACACACACACATACACAAACACACAATCAAATACACACACATAGAGAGACAAACACACACACACACACACACACACACACACAGATAAATACACACACACACATAAACACAGACACCAAGACTGAACTTCACATGTTAGGCAACAGCTCACCTTTCCACAAGAACCTGTCTGGCAATCTGCTCACTGACAGAGCCTGCAATGTGAAAAAGAATTTGTTCGTCACCATTCTGGGGGTGGGGGTGGGAGAGGCAGGGGAGGAGGAGGAGGAGGAGGAGGAGGAGGAGGAGGAGAGGAGAGAGAGAGAGAGAGAGAGAGAGAGAGAGAGAGAGAGAGAGAGACAGACAGAGAGAGAGACAGACAGACAGACAGACAGACAGACAGACACAGACAGACAGACAGACAGACAGACAGACAGACAGACAGACAGACAGACAGAGACAGAGAGAGCAAGCAGAGAGATACAGAAAGAGACAGACATAGGGAGACAGAAAGGCAGATAGAGTGAGAGAAAGAATGAGAAAGAGCGAGAGAAAGAGTGAGAGAGAAGAGAGGGATGGAGGGACAGATGAACAGATGGATGGACAGTCAGTGAGATAAAAAGACACAGATGAGTGGTGAAAAAGAGAATAAGCAAAGACAGGCAACAAAATGTATTGTCAGTATGGACTGCCTTGAAAAGCTACAAATGTTCTCATTTTAAAATATGTACATCTGTGCATGTATAACAAAGGTTTTCCTCATCTGTACGAAAGTTGGGTTTATATTGATAACTGGGTTCAAATCATCCTGAAGACATTGATTTGTGAAAGAAGAAGAAAATGCATATGTATTCAACTGCAATTACCATCTCTGTTTTAAGATATAATTTTTCTAAAGGATTGGTTTTCAAATCTATTTCATATTCTAAATCCAGCAACATTTATCGCATCCCTCCCTTTCATGACAAAATTTTTCTTGGTCAAAACCTGGTGGTTTTCCTCAACCCTCATTCCAAATGGACAGAAAAACAGCATGATTATGCATTCCAGTGCTCGGCCCCAATCCCACCTGCCCAGGATACTCACAGTTTGAAAACATGGAGCCATAGGGGTCGGCAGTGGTCGCGTTGGCCCACAGGACGGTGGTCAGGACAGCCAGGCCACTCAGGAATATAAGCAGCTTCAGGTACAGGCCGGTGGCTCCTGCAGACAGAGACACAGCACTGGGCAACACAGCAACTGCTGCTGGGCCTTGTGCCTTTTCCAGGACTTGGGTCCAACACCCACATGGAGCCCTCCATCACCGAGTAGGAAGCCCACTTCTAGACAATTTGAGATGTATCTATCTCCATGCTCCTTTCCAAGGAGAAACAGCTTTGAAATTTGACATGCAATTTCTGTACCACAGGCTGGTGAAGCCATGCTCCTAAGAGGGGCGACATTTTGAGACTATGAGCTTCATTAAGGTTGTACATGTACTTCTATTCCTAATTATTAAATGGAATGCATGCTTCAGAAGAAAAAACCCCATTAGTTTTAAAATAGCAAGACACTTTTTTTAAATAACAGAAACAGGCAAATCCCAAATAATGCCAAACTTCACTACAATCACACATGCGTCACACCCTTCATTCTCCTTATTTCCAGCACATCTGCAGCAACCAGTTCAAAATTAATGAGGGCAGACTGCTAAAAGAATGTTTTCATTTACTCAAGTTCATCTCATCATCACCAGGTTATGCAGGCAAATTTGACAGTCATTCAAAAAGCCCCTGTCAAGCTAGGAGCTTTGCATCAAGTAACTGTTGTTTCATGTGTATTCTGCAACAGGCATTATGTACAACACTGCCAAAGCAAAGTTTTAGGTGACCAACACACATTTCAGCTATAGTCAAATTATTATGAAACATATTTGCACAACACCAGTTGCATAGGTGTTACGAGTTAGCTTATTTCTAATTTGGGTCGTTTATGAATGAATCAGTCTAGCGGTAAACTACACACTGCCCACTCGCAACTCTTCTCACACAATCATCAATCAACGATGAAACAAGACTGAAAAGATGGTGAAGACACAGGTCATTGTCAAAGTAATTTAATTTCTTCAAAATCAAAATCCTAAGAGAGCACTGCAAGCTATAATTAGGATACTAATAATAATTATGCAACAGTAAGTGCACTGAATCCAATTCCCCAGCTAATAAAGGTGGTCTGCCAAACACAATAAAAAGATACTTAACTGACAAAGTTGCAGGTTCAGCCAATCAGTGGTCACTTTGGCGGAATCGACGATGGGTACAATGAACGCATGTGGAAGGAGAGGAAGAGGGCAGGGGAAAGGGAAAGGGGGTATCCGGTGCACAGCGAGGCACCTTCTCAATACGATGAAATTGAGAGCACTGGAATTTCCCTCACCCAGTGGATTTGGAAGGCGAGGGGTGAATTCTCTTGCTTATAATGACGGGCGTTGGCAAATCTTCTATGTGACGAGGCGGCTGGTATGATACTCTGGGTCTGGCATAAACGTTTCTTCCTCGGTAGTAGGGGGTGGTGAGGCAAACTCTGCTGTCGTTGAGAGACGCTTTGAGACATGGAGATGGCAGACATTTGCCTTTTTCAGTGGTAGGAGTGAGGCAAACTCTGCTGTCGTTGAGAGACGCTTCGAGATATGAAGAGGGCAGACGTTACTTCAGTTCTGTCTCTCGTAGTCGTGGCTCTCCTTCATGGGTCTTCAAACTTCACTTCATGGGTCGGGCTCTCGATGTAGAACAACTTGCGCCACGTGTTCTAGACAGGGCGCCTTCACGCACGCACTCGGTGGCTGTCTTAAGTTAAACTGGACTCGTGTCCCGTACTGCAGGGATGCAGGGGTTTTATACTGGCGCCAAAAACCCTAGTACCTTTCTGTCCAATCACAACACATGTAGGGTGCCTTCAGTCTCAATATCACACAAAGGGCCAATCACTGATCGGCTATATAAGTACTGGGGATCAATCACTGATCGGCTACATAAGTACTGGGGATCAATCACTGATCACTTATTTGATCACATGGTGTCTCCAATTCAGTTCTGACTGATCCACCAAACACCATCGCCAGGCGAATTCCAAAGTCCCATGTGGATTGGCTAATCACAAATCTCTAGTCAAGCTGTGATTTATCTCAGCTTGGAGTTACAAAACACTTTCCTGATTAATTCCCACACCAGGCAAGTGTCAGTGTTCCTTCATCACTCGCATCTCATAATTCTTGAATAAACATGGTGCATTCTACTACAATTATTAGGTCGGCAGACCACCTCACATACCCTACGGGTTTGGCAAACCCACTAACCCACCCCACTGATTAATCAACAACAATATGGCAAACACCAACAAGTGAGGAACGGTGCTCTTGACACACTCCACCATCCCTCAATGAGAATTTTTTTTATTGTGAGATGACATTTTTTGTAATCACAAGGATTATTACAACAAATGAATACATAAAAACAGGCAGAAATATTCTTCTGCCTCCATAGGAGTCCACACAGACTATAGACTACTTTTGCCAACAGCACGAGGCCTTCGTACCTGGGCATCAAAAGAGGGCACACTTACAAAATGGAGGGACTAGACTTCCAAAGTACAAAGATAACACCACCACTGCCATCAGGACTTGTAAGACTTTGAGATAAAGATGCTGGGCAGGCTATAGCAATTTGCACAATACACTAGATGAATCAGGCAGTACAGTTCTCGAGACGGACTCGGTTCCGCGCTGTCTGATAGAACCGTTACGTTTAGCACGGCTGAGAGATCCCAAACAGAACATCGTCGTTCCCCATGAAGGAACAAATGGACTGAATGGATATATGGACACATAGGGTCGTATGGCCCATCAACCATCATCGGCCATGAATCGCGTAGGGAGACGCAGTGGGTCAATTCTTTATCCCCGAACCCACAGGAGGGATGGAAACTAACCAAAGGAAAAACAATGTGTCTCTAATCAAAAGGGCAAAAACACAAACTACCGTTGCTAACACAAAACGAGACGACAGCTTCCTTTCATCTCATAACTCTTTGGCATCTCCACCAACCTACTCTAATCTGGATAGGGAATCGGCCACAACATTGGCCTTACCAGCTATGGAACTCTTGTCATATCAAACTCCATTCGAGTAATCTTCGATTCCTGCCCCTGAGGGTTTCAATGAACACCATTCAATGGAATCACACAAATATGAAGCAAATCTTCCTCCAGCAACAGAGCTTATCAAACCACCTGCAGTCACCTCCTTCTCAACAGCCTGATGGAAATATCAATGCTGCATAAACAAACACATCATCTATCTGCCAACTATCACCGAAACACCTATCATGGAGAACGTGGGTCAGTCCCAACATCGCTCCACTGGAGATAAATCTCACAGTGTGTTCAAGAAAAAGAACTCAAAACAACTCCACGAAAACAGGAATACCATTTACACAAATCACTAGACTGCTGAGCAAACCAGACGACTAATCTCCTAAACTTACTGCCATCCCACAGCTAGTGTTCTCAACAACACCACCGGTAAGAACGATATGTCTAATATATGATCACCAGTAATGATGTGTGTTAAATGAGCAGCGCGGGTGTCTGTTCAATGACAACAACTCATAGCGAAAACACTAGCATTCTCTTTCAAACCACTCACAAACGACAGTACACCCATTCTGTTTCTCCCATTCACCCATCTCTCCAAGCTTAAACTTCTTTTTCCTCACCTTCCATTTGTACCACTTCCTCTGTCGTTGTTTTGCTTCTCCCCAACATTCGGTAGCACACTCTACCACGTTCATCATTCTTCCCTTCAAATCCTGCTCTCCCTCACCAGTCAACTCCACACTAGTATCTACACAAGACTCAGGTTTGACTTTCATCTTGCAGTCCTCCATGGAAACATGGGGCTGCTGCACGGTCATCAACCCTCCATCTGTCCTCTCTTCCTCGTCTCTCACACACTCGTCTTCTCCTTCCACCTTCACCATTGGGCAACAAGCACACATCTCACAGCTTGCTGACCTGACTACTGCTTGCTCCGGTTTACACTCACCCACTCCTTCCTCGCACTGCTCTTCCTGTGTAAGCTCTAAGAAGCTGATACTTCCTAAGCTAATCTCCGGACACAAGGCCGGTGGCCCTGACTCGCCATCACCTCTCTCTCGATCATTAGGCTGACCACCACCTAACACGGGTGACATAAACGTGTCTCCCAACTCTACATCTGGGCTCGTAATCTTTTTCCGGGTGGACAGCATCAACACCCTACAGGGGAGAAATCCATCATCCTTACTCTACACCTCCAACTCTTCCTCTTCTTCAGGGTGGACCGCGTCAACACTTCACAGGGGAGAAATCCATCATCCCCACTTCCAGACTCACTCTCTTCACTCCGGAAGGACCCGAGCACCGCAGGCTCTCTCATCTCGTCCAAGGCAAGTGCAGCCTCTTCTGAACTGACCACCACCTTCCGACCTGCTAGGTCATTTCTCAACAACACATCCACACCTGGGACATGCAGCTCTTCAGACACACCAACTATTGCACGACCACTATACTCCCTTGTCTCCAGCCTTACCTCATGCATTGGACAAGACCGCACAACACCCCCAGCATCAGCCCATAGAATCTTCTTCCCAGTGTTTGATTCCCCCCAACTCTCAACAACTTCAGGCTGCACTAACATGAGGTCCGTGCCCGTATCACTGTATACGGTGATGGGCACTTCTTCCTCCCCCACCCACAACTTTTTTGGGGAAAAAAAGGAGCTCAACTATCTTGAACACTCTCCTTCACCCAACGGCCCGGCGGATTCGCACCACCCAACTCTTTTCTTCCAAACTTTGCTCTACCCTCAATCTCACACATCGGTCTACTCTCTTCAATCACTGCCTCAAGATTTCTCACTAAGGCCACACGAGGCCTGGTATCAGGAGCAACTCTCACTCGACAATCACGAGCCATGTGTCCCACTTTCAAACACCTGTAGCATCTGACACCCCCGGGTGGCTGGCTTACACTTCGTCGCTCGTCCTTCCTCCCTCCATTCCTCCTGACTGCATCAGCTGCTCTCTCACTTTTCCCAGTTCTAGGATTTCTCCCTTCCTCTCGGCTTTTCCAAGGCCCACTGCTTGCATGAAGCAGGTGGTAGTCATCTGCCATAGAAGCTGCCTGGTCAACCTCTTCTACTTTCCTCTCTCCCAATGTCGCGTTTTAATTACTCTAACTGCTGGAGACTCACCCAAAAGGAACGAAGTATTCGTCCGAATGGGGAGAACAATTAGAATAAAGGGTTTACAAGCTAAACCCAACCATTACGTCTTGGGGAAACACCACAAACAAGCAAATAATGTTCAACAACAACAAATGATAATAGACCACTGAATCTGGGATTAAATCAAGCAACGTTTTAATTACAAAGTGCTCGCCCTCGAGTCCACAGTCCTCGAGAGTGAGTGTCAAACAGTAATCAAACAGTCAGCAAAGTGATAAAGAGCAATGTCAACAATGGCAGACAAGATGGAGTAGCAAATACCAATTGTCAACAAAGCTGAAAAGTAAACAAAAGAGAGGCCA
>JAWQFJ010029501.1:17500-26097 GCA_034096865.1 Theodoxus fluviatilis | reverse complement strand
CGCCAAGCTTCCAGAACGGCACAGTCCCTCATCCCCCGCACTTTCCTTTTCCTGCTTCCGCGCCGGTTTAGCACGCCGCTATGATATGGCAGATCGCCGGGGCACCCGCCTCACCCGCAGGCCGTGACCGGAACTCCTGGACGTACCTGGTGACCACCCAACCTAACCTCGGCCCTTAGAGTTGAAGTTCTGACGTGCCCTTGAAGTGGATTTGCAATATAAAGTCCAAATCCTCATTTGTAGTGATTGGAAAGTCTATTGTTTTGTTCATTTCTGCAAACGATGTCTGTGGTGCACTTACTGCTGGGGAGTTTTTCTAGCGCAAGATTCATCAGTCCTGTGATGTCGCGGGGTGATAACCATTGGATCATCCTATCTGGAATTGACTAACAGTCATTGTGACTTACTGTGCTTATTCTGGCAAGTATTTGTTGTGAATCTACTGCTGGCACGAGTTTCTAGCATATTACAATCGGTGTGGCCGGTGTGATAACCATTTAGCTTTTGATTGGTAATATTAGTGTATCCGTACATTCACTGCAAAATTATGTTGCATGAACTCACTACTGCTGAGAGCCAACGGTTCTAGGGACGATGCAGACTAACACATGCCAATACAAATCACAGTGTGGTGGGGTGACTGAAATCATTCGTTTATGAATAATAAGTATCTCGTTGTTTGTTTCTTTTGGAAGCGACAGGACTTCGTGATACGGAATTTACTCATGACTACGAAATCATAATGGTGGTTACCGAACTTGACAATCTTTTAGATAACACTTGACCCATTTTCAGACATACAGAACTGACTCTAGACGCAACAACAGGTAACACACTGCGTAGAACACACACAACAGCCTATGGTACTAGGGCAGGTTGGAGTGGCCATATACTGAACCAACAAACTTTAGTCGAGTCTATGAAGCCGTCAAGATCGCCATTGTGACGAGGCGTGTCATTGGACGATCTGTGGGATGAATATTTCAGTATCCTGGCGCCACTGTGGCCGCAGACATTCCTCTATTCACCCAAGATTCTCTTCTATTGCCGCTGAGGCAAGTTCGCCTCAAGTAGGCGAAACACACCAACAACGACCATCCCAAAGATACGCCTGAATAGATGATGCTAAATATTGCTCCTTTCCGTCTTGTTGATCATAACGATCAACAAAGAACACATCTTTCCACCATCGAACTCGCTTATTTGATGTTGTGAATTACAAATTATGTCAACAGTATATTGGATTTTGTTCACCGTGCAATTTGCTCAAAGATTAAGTATTGGTTAGTATACTATAACTGTAGTGTTGGCTATGGACATTTTGCTCCGGTCAAAAATCATGTTTCCTTTGCAGATTTTTCGACTGCCCTTCGGGAGATTTCGCTTGACTTTCAATGTCCGCCGTTTATCAAATCCTCTTCCTTTTGAGCGTCAACTGATCGAGTACAGAATTTTCATTTCAATTTGGAACGCATTCGTACGCAGGTCTTATCGCACGAACAACTCGACGGCAATGCTCAACGGGAGGCGGAACAATCGATATCGTGCTTCATGATGCGTGGCAAGGTCGTTTCTGTCACAACCGTCACTAAGGTCAAACCATTCTCAGACACAAGTCTTCATTGTCCTCATTGACAGCTCTCCGATAGGATAAACAGACGTCACAGTATGTTTCGCGGTGGATGAAACCCTTCGCTCTTGTCAGACATGAATAACATTGGAAAGCATTCTGTACTTTAAGTGCAATAATGCTTGATGAAATTACTCTCAATTCAGGTGTGAACACTGTCGCACGGCTTAATTAGACTAGCGCCAAGTCGAGTCGGCCGTCACTTCACGCTCCGCATGTTAGGCACACCATTAAAGGAAATCCGGTGTCACGAAATATTATTTCGCTGTGCTCGTTTATCGCGAAAGTGCTTCTGCGCATGCGCGAAATTGGGTGCGAAATTGTTTCTCGTGTAAATCTAAGCTTTAAACTGACAAAACTTGTAAAAAGTGACCCTGCATGTGTTATGAGCGGTGATAAAATGCTGCGTCTGAGAAAATAACTATAACAAAACGAGAATGTACAAAATCTGCGTCAGTGTCCGATAAAATATCACTGGCAACTTGTAGTTGTACTTGCAGTGTAAACTAAAAACGCAAACATTGAATGGGTGTGCGTAACACATGCAGGGTCACTTTGTACAAGTTTTGTCCGTTAAAAGCTTAGATTTACACGTGAAACAATTTCGCACCCAATTTCGCGCATGCGAGGAAGCACTTTCGCGATAAACTAGCACGGCGAAAGAATATATCGTGATACCGGCCGCCAGCGCGGAGTCGGCTATCTATTGCGGAGGGCCGCTAGTGCGGAGGGCCGCTATTGCGGGGGGCCGATAATGCGGGGGGCCGCTAGTGCCATTCTTTTGTCCTAAAACGCAAAAAAAATGTTTGTTACTTTTTTTCAACAAAAAAGTGTTTCCGGTTTTTTTTTCAAAAAATTTTTCCTCAAAATTTCTTGATCGGCTTTTACCGATAGCGCTCAGCCTAGGCCGCACCCGCCACCTCGCCTGACTGACTTAGCCTGTCCGGGGAGTTTCACCTAAACCCGGACGCGTGACTTTTTGTCACGTTTGTGTCCAACATCAGCGTCGGGCCCTGGAGTTAGGGCGTAGGGACCACCCGTTGAGAGTCAAACGTGAGATGGAGTTAGAATATAAAGCTTCTCCCGTTATTGATAAAAACTACGGCTACGGAACCTACCGGCAGATTCTAACCATTTTCACCCTCCTGAATCGCCTAAAAACCCATAAATATTTTTTTTTGGCGTTTTGGGACAATAGCATCAAAATGGGCTACAAAAATATTTGTAAATGTTTTTGAAAAACTGAAAAAAGTAACAAAAATTTTGTGTGTTTTTTTAGGCGTTTTAGGACAAAATAATCAAAATGCCTTAAAACTTTTCACCAAAAATTCTCGCAATAGCGGCCCCCCACAATAGCGACCCCCCACAATAGCGGCCCTCCGCAATAGCGGCCCCTCCCCGCCAGCACAATGTCCCCGAGGTCCTATCAACAACAACGTTCTATCGGCACACCATCCGATCCAACACCAGCTCCACCAGCTTTTCCTCACTCACCTCACCACACCTCCCTCCCTCTTTCCCTCAATCTCCCCCCCCCCCCCCCCACCCCCACCCCCCCTCCCCAAGCCCGTGCTCTTCCCTGCCATCACCATAGTACTTTGCTCATGTTTACCTATTCCCCAGAACCCCTTCCTCCAGCCCACCTCTTCCTCAGGCTATTCCTTATCCCACACCCTTCTTTCTTTTCTCTTTTTCACGCCCGCACCCTTTTCCTAGGCTGAGCTGCTGGCTGTTGCTGAGGGCCGTCCAGATCGTTGTCAGTACACCGGACAAAGACGAGATTATGGCGACCGTGGCCATCATCCCATCAAGCTAGATGGAGGCGCCTCCCACTGACGTCCTTATCTGACAGAAGCCTGACTGCAGGGGCCAAGCGCCATCCTATCTGCCATCATCATCATCACCCGTGCCAGAGCGGTGCTGCTGCTGCTCTCAGCCATTGTGGATAACGCTGCCTTCATGGAGCTAGAGCAGCAGTTCCATCCAGTCCTTAAGCCCTGGGATCACGGCTTCCCAGAGATCGACGTGTTGTCTATGATGCAGGCTTCGTGCGTTGCCTGGCCATGACGGGAATTGACCAAAGCCGTTTTTGTCGTTCTGCGCTCACGCCCGGATATAGAACAAAGGAGGCTGACTGGGAAAGGCTCGGCTGTTAAGGGAAGCGTGAAGATCTCATCTCGGGTCCACTTGCCATTAATTCAGATCCACCGCATGTCTCCCTGACTAGGAGGAAATCGCTGTGTTTGGCCCGTGTCACTTTACGTTGAAAATTCAGCCTGACATTAATTCAGATCCACCGCATGTCTCCCTGACTAGGAGGAAATCGCTGTGTTTGGCCCGTGTCACTTTACGTTGAAAATTCAGCCTGAACGTTGCGTCTAACTGCAAAGTCTGCATGGCTAACAGAATAGAAGAATTGACTGATTTGTAGCTCAGAGATGTATTAAAGGACCAAAAGATTGCTTTATAACATTTCTATATGTATCAGCAGTTCAATGCGCTCTTGAATTAGAATGGATAATATTTGCTAGTAAGAACTTTTGGAGGAAGGCATGCAACTTTTGAGGGCAATTTTTACTATGTTACTCATTTCTCTTACTTCTCAAGGAAGCTGTTTCTGTCAATGTTGTTGTTGTGAAAGCAATAACGCCTTCACGGTTTGAGAAGATTGGTTATCTTACTACACGTAATAGAGCTTCTCATTTACAGTAACATTTGTGTACAATTTTCAAACATAAATAATGATCATCTCGTTATTTTTATGTTCCAATAGTTCAAGCCAGGTACATTACGTGTGATTTTTCATGGAACAGAAAAAGCATGTACTCATCGTCATAGGTTTTCCTACACTTTATAACACAACAGAGGTACGTCAAGCGTATAGATACCATTTATATATATATATATATATATATATATATATATATATATATATATATATATATATATATATATAGATATATATATATATTATATATATATATATATATCTCTATATATATATTTTCGCTGTGTGTCTGTCTGTCTGTGTGTGTGTGTGTCTGTGTGTGTGACACTCATACGTTTCCACAGTTTTATTCCGATCGACTTGAAACTTGGTATGGGGTTAGGTGTTGACCGGGGTCAGGTCAACGTGGGGTTAAAAAAATGGCGTTGCCATGGTAACCGGAAGTGGGCACAAACAAGATGGCCGCCGAAAACTCAAAGTGCTCCGATTTGACCGAAATTTGGTGTGTAGGTAGGTACAGTCGAATGATGAAGATCTGTGAAAAAAAATTTGGTTGTCATGGTTACGTCACGAGAAAAACAAGATGGCGGCTGAAGAATTTGGACGACTGTGTCGAAGGCGGCGAAGCCGCCTGAGACACAGGAGTTCCCATCGACTTAAAACTTGGAATGGGGTTAGTTAGATGTGGGCCAGGGTCAGTTCATGGTGGGGTTAAAAAAATGGCGTTGCCATGGTAACCGGAAGTGGGCACAAACAAGATGGCCGCCGAAAACTCAAAGTGCTCCGATTTGACCGAAATTTGGTGTGCGGGTTGGTAAAGTCAGATGATGAAGATCTGTGAACAAATTTTTCGGTTACCATGGTTACGTCACGAGAAAAACAAAATGGCGGCTGAGTAAACAATGGACGACTGTGTCGAAGGCGGCGAAGCCGCCTGAGACACAGGAGTTCCCATCGACTTGAAACTTGGAATGGGGTTAGGTGTGGACCGGGGTCAGGTCAACATGGGGTTAAAAAAAGGTGTTGCCATGGTAACCGGAAGTGGGCACAAACAAGATGGCCGCCGAAAACTCAAAGTGCTCCGATTTGACTGAAATTTGGTGTATGTGTAGGTAAAGTCAAATGATGAAGATCTGTGAACACATTTTTGGTTATGGTTACGTAATTAGAAAAACAAAATGGCGGCTGACGAATTTGGCTTTGTATGTGGCTTTGACGCTTTGCGCATTGCCTGGCCGCGAAGCGGCTAGTATATATATATATATCCATCCTTTCGCACTGAATATACTCATGATGCAAGCACAAGTTATCCGCTCATGACCTCACTGAATATCGTACATATTCACTCCCTAAGTGTAGCACTTGACGCCATTTTAGCTATATCAGGGACTGGAAAAATGTCACACATAGTAAGAAATATAAATTACCTTGCAAGTTTTTTATTTACTTCAACTGACTGGGGAAAAACTTAGTGAAATGATAGGTGTGCGTCTTGTTGAACATATCCACACACAGCCTCCGACTTAAAATTTCATCAATACTATCCGGGCTCATATAGGAAATCCCTTGAATCCCTACGCAGGTGGCATCGAGTCTAACG
Organism: Theodoxus fluviatilis; assembly: GCA_034096865.1. NCBI lineage: Eukaryota > Metazoa > Mollusca > Gastropoda > Cycloneritida > Neritidae > Theodoxus > Theodoxus fluviatilis. The sequence continues at coordinate 20,139 of JAWQFJ010029501.1, read as the reverse complement.
GGTTTCTCATGTCATGTCTTCATACGCAATAAGTGTTATATCCTTTAGAGATATATCGCCTTCTCCTCGCTATCATGTGCACTGCGACTCTCACTTCCACCATCCATTCCCCCACCCTCTCTCTCTCTCTCTCTCTCTCTCTCTCTCTCTCTCTCTCTCTCTCTCTCTCTCTCTCTCTCTCTCTCTCTCTCTCTCACCACATTTGAATATTTTGCCTCAAGGGTTGAATGCAAGAAAATCACTACTGCCTAATTCACTATCCTTGTAAAATAAAGTTCGTTCGTTCGTTCTCTCTCTCTCTCTCTCTCTCTCTCTCTCTCTCTCTTCTCTCTCCCACTTCCGGCGCGCTCACCTCAGTAGCAGGACGTGCTCACGTCGCTCTCCTGCATTTTCGCCGGTTGTAGAGAAAAGATAGTGAAGCATGCCAGTAACTGGTTTTCCAGCTGCATTGGAGGTCATGCTTTCCACTCTTCTGGACAGCGACACTATGTCCTCATTCAAAGTATTTGGAGAAAGGAACGCTACTGTCGTGGTTCTCAGATTTACGTCCCAAGCTGGCCAGCCATCTTCTTTCGAGCAATCAACAAACTGTTGGAGAAGAAAACCCCCCGCCCAACTGCGCAGAGACCAGCAGAGACGCAACAATCACCGCAGCACCAACTTTGCTGGTGAGCAAGCTCCATCGAGTTTTGGTCCCTCCACTGCTTGTCTTGATTCCAGGCTACAAGAAACTCCATCCTTTTCGTCGTCCACCTTGCCCGCTGCATTATACTCGCCAAACTCCAGCAACGCACGAGAAAAGCATGCTGAGAAGTGTGCAAGCACTGAAAGTGGGTCGACGGACGACACATCAGCTTCCAACCAAGAAAGCACAGCCTTATCGGCGGACAGCGAACAGGCAGTGCTAGGGAAGTCGGAGCACTCCGCCACAATACAGCAGATCGTGGATAAGGTGATGCAGCCTTTCAGAGACAAGTTGCAACGTGAGCCACAGGCAAAGGCGGTTGAGTGTGCTGCCTCCGTGGCAAGTGACTCGCGTGTCGACCGTGGAATCGTCGAGAATTCGTCGCAGCCACCGACCCCTTCGACTGCGGGAGTTTCGTCCAGAGCACATCGCAGCTGTCTCGGTGTGGCTACTTCCACCAGCCGAGCAAGATGAAGGTGCTACCCGTGCCCATCCACCCTGTCGTCGGCAGCAGCCCTGGCGCTCCAAGAGGAGGTAATTGACGAGACGGACACTTATGAACTTTTTCGATTTCCGCGAATCGCGTACCAAGACTTGGTGTCGAAATCTTGATCCCCCCCCCCCCCCACCCCCCACCCCCACCCCCGACTGTTTTGTTTTTCGTTTGAGTAATTTACATCATATTGTAATAGGCCGGTGGTCTGAACAATAAACTTTTCGTTCGTTCGTTCTCTCTTCTCTCTCTCTCTCTCGCTGTCTTCTCTCTCTCTCTCTCTCTCTCTCTCTCTCTCTCTCTCTTCTCTCTCTTCTCTCTCTCTCTTCTCTCTCTCTCTCTCTCTTTCTCTCTCTCTTCTCTCTCTCTCTTCTCTCTCTCTCTCTCTCTCTCTCTCTCTCTCTCTCTCTCTTTCTCTTCTATCTCTTTCTCCTCTCCCTCCCCCCCTCCCACTTCCCTCCTCCTTCCCTCCCTCCCTCCCTCTTCCTCTCTCCTCTATCTCTCTCTCTCCCATCCCCCAATCCTTCCATCTATCCCTCCCTCTATCCCTCCCTCCCGTCATTTCTCCCTCCCTCCTCCTCCCTCCCTCTCTCCCTCCCTCCCTCCCTCCCTCCCTCCCTCCCTCCCTCCCTCCCTCCCTCCCTCCCTCCCTCCCTCCCTCCCTCCCTCCCTCCTTCTCTTTTCTCTTTCTCTCTTCTCTCTCTCTTTCTCTTTTCTCTTTCTCGATTTCTTATCTCTCTTTCGTGCGTGTGTGTGTGTGTGTGTGTGTGTGTGTGTGTGTGTGTGTGTGTGTGAGCGTGTGCGTGCGCGCGCGCGCGCGCGTGTGTGTAAAATTCAGCAATTTAGAAAATTGTCTTTTTTTAAAGAAAAGAAAACAAAACAAAGATATGGAGAAAATGCACAAATCGTGAACACCTATTTAACAAATCTGGAAGGTTTTCTAAAGATACATGTGCGACTTCCTTCTTCAACCCCAGCACATTGATGGTGAGCTGGCCCGTTGATTTCTGCCGGGCGCGAAAAGCGCTGATCGATTTGCAGTGTTGGGTGGCTGCTTATCTAGTGCGTACATCTCTAGAATTACATCTCTACATCGTTCCCTCCCCCCCCCCCCCCCCACCCCCTCCCCGGGGATGGACGGCCTTGTCGCCATAGCGACTAGGGCATGCTTCAGCGATCCAAGATGGCCACCATTGCAGGAAGTCGCCGATCAAACAACAGCGGCTGCGTGTACGTCGTATTAATGGATTGCCGGTGTCTGCCGAGCCTGAGGCCCTCTTTCGACTAGGCGCCCGGCGTATTTTCGGTGAAAGCAAGCTACATGTACTTCTTCATTTTAAGCACTGGCACTTGAATGCAGTGGGAAACACCTGTGAACGAACTTGTTTTGCTGACGATTGCTTTGATGTATGTCCGACTGACCGATAGTATCTATGACTCTGTCGGTTAAGGACAACATTG
>JAWQFJ010029501.1:0-10000 GCA_034096865.1 Theodoxus fluviatilis | reverse complement strand
AGCCTCAACTTCGAAAGCTTGCCGTAAAGAAATACAGAGCATCGCTGCACGCCCCTGCCAACCCGCTGCCTCTCCATCCTGTAGCGGTGATTACCCGCATCGGCGGCAGTACAACCCCCAAACGGCCCTCTTCAGGGCCAGACTTGCTCATGAAAGAAACAGTCGGTTGCTTGTCTTCTACTCTTCTTTTGAGATAAATTGGTGTCCACCAGCGCGTCTGAAGTCCAAGGAATTGTTCTAAGTGTCGGTATAAAAGACCACTGACTATGATGTGCTACAGACGTTGCAGACATGGGCCGTCACACACGGTGAAGATGTGTTACAGACGTTGCACACAAGGGCCGTCACACACGGTGAAACAGAATGATGTGTTACAGACGTTGCACGTAAAGGCAGTCACACACGGTGAAACAGAATGATGTGTTACAGACGTTGCACATAAGAGCCGTCACACACGGTGAAACAGAATGATGTGTTACAGACGTGGCAATGATGTGTTACAGACGTTGCACGTAAAGGCAGTCACACACGATGAAACAGAATGATGTGTTACAGACGTTGCACACAAGGGCCGTCAACCACGGTGAAACAGAATGGTGTGTTACAGACGTTGCACATAAGGGCCGTCACACACGGTGAAACAGAATGGTGTGTTACAGACGTTGCACACAAGGGCCGTCACACACGGTAAAACAGAATGATGTGTTACAGACGTTGCACACAAGGGCCGTCACACACGGTGAAACAGAATGATGTGTTACAGACGTTGCACATAAGGGCCGTCACACACGGTAAAACAGAATGATGTGTTACAGACGTTGCACACAAGGGCCGTCACACACGGTAAAACAGAATGATGTGTTACAGACGTTGCGCACAAGGGCCGTCACACACGGTGAAACAGAATGATGTGTTACAGACGTTGCACATAAGGGCCGTCACACACGGTAAAACAGAATGATGTGTTACAGACGTTGCACACAAGGGCCGTCACACACGGTAAAACAGAATGATGTGTTACAGACGTTGCACATAAGGGCCGTCACACACGGTAAAACAGAATGATGTGTTACAGACGTTGCACACAAGGGCCGTCACACACGGTAAAATAGAAACAGTTTTTGGCTCATAAAATGCACGTTTCCACGCGTGCGAGCAGATATTTCAGGGACATTTTTTAATGATTTCACGATTTAGGACCGGTTCTATTTTCCCAGCATTTCTCTAGGACAGTTCTGCCCGTCAGCCAATGGTAAAGCACCTGACCTTCAACCGTCCCTCTATCTCCTCACACACGTCAATGATGTCTACCTTTTTTTCTCTTCGATTCGCATGCAAAACGCTCATGTTTAGAATTACTGCCACACATACTAAGAAACCATAGCCAAATGACACTATTGATTTCTCACAGCTCTATATAGTATTCATCAATAGTTCATTCAAATCGCTACGTCATTCAAATCGCTACGTCATTCAAATCGAGATGAATGTCGACGTAGACTGCAAGCCGAAGGTCGGACCACTGGCATACGTGATGCAATCAATATCGCTTATCATGTAGCCAAGTGGATCGAGGGTTGAAAAATCAAAACAGTTGTGACGCCTAGCTGGTGCCTATTCTGGAGCCGTTAGTGCACCTAGTTCGCTTGTCGTCGCCATTTCTTCCTCTCCTGCAAGATGATCACAGTGGCAGCAACAGCAATCATTTTGTCCCTGAGGGACACCATTGTTGTGCAGAAGGCATCTCAAACAATGCCGGGTGCGAACACCTCGGGTGAAACAAAACAATACAGATAAACGTCATTTTCTGTAATGAGGAAAATGTATTGGCAATTATCAGCTCTTACAAACAAGAAAAATATGTATATACTATAAGAGTGAAGACAACTCACTCACTCCTCCCTCCATCGCCCCATCCCCCCTTCCCCATCTCCATCCCCTCCTCCTGACACTTCAACACCCAGACCGCACTTAGCCTCCAACCCACCCCGACCCCCCTCTCCGTGGTCCCGCCACCCCTTCCCCTCCCTCCCCTCCCACAACGCCCACATCAACAGGCATGCACTTCACTCAGGGGCGGACGAGGGGGGGGGGGGGTCTGGGGTTTCCGGAAACCCACCCCACCCCAACAGCAATTTTTTTTTTTTTTTTTTGGGAGGGGTGTTTCTGATCCCAAACTGGCAATGATCATCATCAGAATGCACCAGATTGCACCATTTTGCATCCTGGTTTTCAAAATTGTCCGGGGGAGCATGCCCCCGGACCCCCCTAGCAAACTAGATGCTTCGCGCCGTCGGTTCAGCGCTTCGCGCCTTCACCTCCCTCCTTTAAAAAAAGTTTGGAAACCTTCTCCCAAAAATGAACTGATCCGCCCCTGCCACTGTCATCGTGCCTGGATATGGTCGTGATTCCTGCTCAGCGCGCACACTTATCTAAATATCGGATCGACATGGGCAGAAACGAATCTCGCAGTCTGGATGCTCTGGCTTTCATTAAAAGGTACCAAACAACAGATTTTGCGTGGATGTGGTTCGCTTTCAGTGGATGAGTCGGATCTGTAGCACCGATAGAGCCTTCACTGAAACAGCGTCTACTCTGAGTTCTTTGATCTCTAGAGATTGTTTTCCTTTCACTTTTCTTGCACGTTTGATGATTTTGTTGGGGTTGTTTTTCGTGTCTTTAACTGTCAAGTTTCCCATCATACAAGCTATGCAGTAACTGAGAGTGGACTGACAGAAAAGTTCGAGAATGGACTTATCCACTCGAAACTGCTTAAGATTTCTGAGAATAAAAAGTTTCTGGATCAGGGAAAGAGAAACATGGTGTTTCTGTTTCATCGTGTGCAACGACCGAAAGGAACATGCACGCACGCACTTGGTACTCGCACACTCACAGAGAGAAACGCATGAAAGCATCGACACGCGTTTGCAAGCAAGTTTCGAAACTGAAGCACTCGACAGAAGACACGTTTCTCCCCTCCCTTTCTCTCTTTAAATAAAATAATATTCATACAGAAAGGGAAATATACACATGCAGCTTACAAAATATTAGCACACAAACAACAATTCTTTATTTTATTTTTAAAGGGGGGGGAGAGAACCTGAAGAATTATGCGTATAATTAAATGCTGTAGATATTAAGGGGAATGGTGAGGAATTAGATCTGGAATGGGAAAGAAAAAGGGGGGAAGTGGGGGGAGTGGGAGAGGGGGGGGGGGACACGATCAGGAGGGCGTTGGGCGAAGGGTCTTTCTCGTTATTGTTATCGTATTTATAGTGTCTTTGTCTATAATGGTAAAACTGGCGACCACTTGCTCTGAAATTTTTCTAACATTTCATTTGACAGAAGACACATCTACATACATCTCATTTAACACCTAACCATCACACGCCCAGGGAAAACTCTACCAGGAAGACCTTTTCCCTCGCCACTCAGCAGTGCTTTGGCACGACGTTAAGCAGTGATCCGCAGTGTGAACATGAATCTGTTATGAGTTAAGCACTGGTACCCAATATATCATCTTTTGTGCTAGATGGTCGTTGATTTGTTGTCTGAATCAGACTGACACACAGAAGTGCATAATTTATGCGTTCCCTGGGATACCCCTTTACTTTCACCAGACCATGCATTGATGATTTTACTCTGCAGCGAACACGTATGCCTTCTCTCTCTTCACAGAAAAATACTCGCTCTTTATCGATCTCTGCGTCATATCCTATGCAGCGAGATATGGGTCTATATGAGTATTGATTTTTGGTCTTGGGCTCTCGCTCAACCCATGGGAAAAAACTGGTTCTACTTGGTTTTAACGGAAGGGAACGCTAACACAACGTCGCCTTCGAAAGATGCCCGGGCTTTGTCCCTGGGTGGATCAACATCGGGTATCGACTTGTGGGCCGTAGGTAAGATGGCATAACAAAGATGGCGGACCTGAGGATAAACGAGACAGGAAGTGGGTGCCCTATTGATCTCGCTTTGGAGTGGAGTCAGCACTGTCTTTTCTGCACACTGCGTCACATTGCTATACTTAGCACTCCCCGCTGCTCGGACCCAGCTAATGCTCTTCCCGCCGTGACGCAAGCACCATAAAAAACAGGCAGGGGAATGAAAAGAAATCAGTCAGTGGACGTGTGTAGAAACTTACATCAGCTTCGATTTTCCCCTCTGTGTAACAGCGGGTGAACGAGAGAGAAGGTTGTTCGGCTGTCCTCTTTTTTCATAACCTGCAGTTCAGTACTAAGACAACAAGATGAACATTCAAATGAGCAGTTTTTGGTCCATGATATTCTTTTTGTGCTTATGTTAAAAAATGTTACGTGGGCATTGAAACGGGATGAATCGCTTTCCGTCGACGTTCAAAACACACTTATATTCAATGCTGAATAGCTCTGTGTTTTGATATGTTAGCCATTTCAAAATACTGGATCGCAACAACAGTGTACTCGTAACAAATATTCATAAAGATGTAAGAACTGTTCGATAAAACCTGCGGGTTGTTTTTTATTAATGATGTGAAATGCTCATTCGCTGATGTCTCATTACAAAACTTCATCACAAGCAATGCTTAAACAAGGGGCAACATCCTGAAGTCATATCCACAGATTTCCTACTAAGTATTCCGATAACCCTTCTCACGGTGGGGAAAAAATTCATTCTGGTTTGGAAAACAGTTTCTTCCAAGGAATGCGCGACGAGAAAAAGAGGAGGAGATGGGAGCGACAAAGCCAAAGTCCGTGCCAAAGATGGCGACGCTGACGTGACAAGGCTTCTCTCCAGGGAGACCAGTTCAGGCCAGAACGAGGCTGAGCCTCGCCGATGGCATCGACCAGTCCGACCCAATGGCTCATCGATGTCAGCGGGCCCAGTCTCATTCCCTTTGACGCGGAAAGAATCTGGAGTGGGTTGCCTCTCCTGTCAACCCGCCTCTTCAAGGTGGCGCCACCTATCCCACAGATCGGATCTCTCGGTAGAGATGATGATGTGGGGAGTTGGGTCGGGGATGAGGAGAGGGGAGAATGGAACGATGGTGGGATGGTGGGATGGGAATGGGGTGACAGGGGAGATGATTGGGACGCTTGTGTGCAAATGTGGAAGGAGATTTGAGAGAGAAGATACGGTGGATGGGAAGAGAGGGTTTGGAATAAGGCACTGGGGAGGGGTGGGGGGTGGGGCTGGGTGGTGGTGGTGGTGGGGGAGGAGGTGACAGGAGAACTGTTTAATGTGATATACCGAGTCTGAACGTGATTTAAAGCCAGATATACTTCATTCCATCTCTCGCACATGAACTGGATTCGGCAGTTGATTCTCATCCTGAAGTCGCTATGTAGTTCTGTATCAATCCGAAGACTATAGAGACCAACCTACCATCGGGTAGAAGAAGAATGCTAGGAATCGTCTACATAAGTTCATAGATAAGTGCAAAATCACCCAACCAAACAAACACATTTAGGATGATTTTAATAGATATACATCCAAAATCATCATAAAGTAATCATTTAATTTCCGATGCGTTACCCCCCCCCCCCCCTCCTACCACCATCCCCCCCTCTCCTCCCACCATCCTCCCCCCACCCTCCTCCGTAAATGACTTTCAGCACAAGGATTTCCAATGGCATGGTAGCCAAGTGCAACAGCTACAGAGTTTCTATTGATGTCAATTGAATCTTTTCCATTTATAGATGAGATATAGCTCCAGAGGCGGGCACAAAGGATGACATACAGATTTAACAACACATATATTCAAAAGTATCCAGAAGCGGACTGGACACAAATATGTTCAGGATGTACAAATTACATGTACTCAAAATTTGGGATAGGAAACCAGGCGATTGCCTGACCTTTACATAAATAATATTTTTATAAACAGTTTCTATTGTCTAGGATATCGATTGTGCCCGCAAGTCATAGTGGAGCCATACGAATCGATTTGTAAAAATATTCTGTTTTGCCCATCGGTGAGACAAACAAAACATCAAAGGAATGACAGAATGGGAAACTGATTACGAAAGCTATTATTGGATGAAACAGTCACGTTGATGTTAACACAAAAACTCAGCAACAGCCTTGACATTAATCAGCAATATTGTTTTCGAGGAGGAGGAGTCCTATTGCGACCATAATTTGTCTGCACATAATGAAGGATTCTTGGTCTTTAAGTGCTAGAATTCTGCCTTCTCCAGTTCTCGGAAGTCCAGAGGCTCGTGGGTCACCTGATGATGAGGGATGAAGAGGGGGGAGGGAGAGAGGAATTGAGAGAGAGAGAGAGAGATACAGACAGACAGACAGACACACACACACAGGCAGACAGACAGGCAGGAAGGCAGACAGACAGACAGACACACAGACAGACAGACATACACACAGGCAGACAGACGAACGGACAGACAGAGAGACACACACACACAGGCAGACAGACAGACATGCAGACAGACAGACACACGCACACACAGACAGACAGACAGACAGACACACACAGACACACACAGACACACACAGACAGACAGACAGACAGACAGACAGACAGACAGACAGACAGACAGACAGACAGACAGACAGACAGACAGACAGACAGACAGACAGACAGACAGACAGACAGACAGACAGACAGACAGACAGACAGACAGACAGACAGACAGAAAGAGAGAGAGAGAGAGAGAGAGAGAGAGAGAGAGAGAGAACGAGAGAAACTGAGAAGGATAATGAAGGTTTGACGCAGTCTACACAACATTATCGTATGGCAGAAAATCTGTCTCTCAAGCAAAATAGGAATGAATAAATTAATGATGTTATACGGACTATCAGCCTTTGTACAGTCTGTAAGGTCATTGATTACATCATTAGAACTAGTTAAAATAAAAACAAAAGAAGTCCCGATTTCCCTAGTTATTCGTCTCCTATGATTCGCTTAGGGAGACCAATTGAATCTATTCTTCTGCCAGACCCATAGGAGATCGCGTGCAGAGGAGACTTTCATTGGACGAACGAGCTCTCACTTCGAGGAACATTTCTTATGATACGGTTTAGATGACGTTGTTCTTAGTTCTGGACTTCACGGTTTTAATACGCAGGGGCAATTGTAAAGACTGCTACTTGCATGTAGCTTTTGGAGATCGTTTGAACTCCTTTCGCATGGACAGACTGATGCAGTAGGGGAGTTTCATTGTACACGATCAAAAGACCTGAGACAATTCAGGGACTTGCAGAATGTAGGCAGGATATTGCGCCCTTTGTCTCTATTCAAGTTTGGTTTCAAGGTTGGCTTCAAGGTTGGTTTCAAGGTTGGTTTCAAGGTTGGTTTCAAGGTTGGTTTCAAGGTTGGTATCAAGGTTGGTATCAAGGTTGGTTTCAAGGTTGGTATCAAGGTTGTGTGATGGTTACCCATCAGTGGCTCTTTTGTGTGTTAATGAGGGAGATGCTGCTGCTTGGAATGAGGACAGAAAGTGTGGGAATGGACAGGGTTACGCATAGTTCCGGTTCCACAAAATGTTGATAAACACTGGGATCTGTGTCACATCAAGTATGGGCGGTCAAATTAGTTCCGGGTCCCACGGGGGACATCCGCTCTCAGAGAGGAGTCTCCATCATCACATACATTTGGTGATAAGATAACGCCCCACTCTCAGTTTCTGGTGCCGGACCAAAAGATCCTCTTTGCCAGACAACATTCCACGCTAGGGAGTTCCCGGAAGGAGTGGGGGTGGGGGTGGGGGAGAGGCCACAGAGATGCTTACTCAGAAAGTTATCAGAGCAGGAAGTACAAACTAAATATAAGACAGTGAAGCCATTAGGATCATCACTTCTGCTTTGTCATCCAAGCGACACGCAGGTTTTTCCGAAGTCCCTGCTGAGACGAGTGCTGCCGACCCGTCTCAGAGGTACCTGCCTGAAGATGCTGTGAACTCCTCCAAAGAAGACCGACTCCCTCCACCTCTACGTGTTTAGTGAAAACAGGTTAGGAAAAGAACTGACTTTTGTTTCATCGTTGGAATTTGGTGAGCATTGACATTTCTTCAACATTGAACAATTGACTGAGAACTGAGAACAATCATTTCAATTTTCCTTTTTATACGGCTGGCCTAGTAATTCTAAATATTCACAATTGAAATCAAATAATAACCTTCTTCTTATGCATGCCTTGCATGATTGAAATACTTTATTCATTAAAGTTATTATTAGCTGAATCTCACTTGTTTTCTCCTTGGTTGTGAGAGAAGAATGAATGAAGCATGTCAGGTATTTTGTGTCTACAAGTCAAGCCTCAAGTGCAAAGTAATTACACAACTCATCATCATCATCATACCCCTAGACTCTGCGAGGTTGGGCTTGTAACAGTTGGTGTCAAGGTTGGTGTCAAGGATGGCGTCAAGGTTGGTGTAAAGGTTGGTTTCAAGGTTGGTTTCAAGGTTCGTTTCAAGGTTGGTGTAAAGGTTGGTTTCAAGGTTGGTTTCAAGGTTGGTTTCAAGGTTGGTTTCAAGGTTCGTTTCAAGGTTCGTTTCAAGGTTGGTTTCAAGGTTGGTTTCAAGATCGGTTTCAAGGTTGGTTTCAAGGTTGATTTCAAGGTTGGTTTCAAGGTTGGTTTCAAAGTTGGTTTCAAGGTTGGTTTCAAGGTTGGTTTCAAGGTTGGTTTCAAGGATGGTTACAAGGTTCGTTTCAATGTTCGTTTCAAGGTTGGTTTCAAGGTTGGTTTCAAGGTTGGTTTCAAGGTTAATTTCAAGGTTGGTTTCAAGACTTCAGTGAGGCTTTTGTCCGGCAGGCCTGCAAAGCAGGAGAAACTTGCCTTGGAGTGAGGAGAAAGAGGCGCGACCAGAGTAATTAAATGTAAAAAACCGTCAGAAAAACATGTCTGTACAAGGCGAAACTACTAAGTGTAAGAAAGAAGTATGCCCAACGCCGGTACACTGCGATGTAAGTCACAGTCATTACAGATAAAGGATACATCGGGGTGTTGTTTGCTGTGCAGCAGATCTGAAAGGGCTGGTAAACATACGTTTGAGAACCTAAGTTTTAAGTAAACACCAAGTCTGATTATCTCTCGATTCCTGTGTATGTGTAATTTCGATTCCTAGACTGATGGTACACACGATTATAGTATGGTAAAAAAATCCATAGAAAGATTCATTCATAAGCAACGAGGTAAATGAATAAAAGTCTTCGAACCCATACGCACGTCCTAAAATCCCTCTCCCACAAACTACACAAACTTGTTAGACGTGTACAAAACAGTGATAATGAATCATGGACCGGTTAAATGTTTAATCTTATAATGAAAAGTAGGGGGAGGGAATGCAGTTTATAAATGGCTCGTAATAAAATCTGAGAATTATTTCATGAAAGCTTCTGCAATCACGAATGATTTAATGGCGACTCCACTGTATCAAAGATTATAGGTTACACACCTATAATCTTTGACTGTATCTAACATGCACAAAGACGAAAATCAATACGCAAAAAAAGCTCTGCCAGAAACCAAGAACCTATCGCAAAAACTCAATAAGTTACATACACAAAAATCTAGCTTGAATTTGGATGTTATATCGATAAATCTAGGAATGGCTGAAGCGTGCCATACGCTAGTGTGAAGGGGCTTTTTGTGAATCCTCCAGGCTCATTTGCATATGAATTTCATCCCGATCGACGGAGGAAAAAGCTTGATATGCGTTGTACGACGCTCTGGCAGTCAACACGCACAGAGCGTTGCCCGGAGTTCCGCTGCACGGGTTGCCCATTACCGCTTTTGACAAAACAGGCGCATCGACCGAGAAGGTGGCCGGGGAACCGGCGGCGTCATCTGTGACGTGCGGACATGCGCACTGACGTGCATTAACGCTCTGACCTCACTTGTCGGCATCTATGGCCTGCATTTCTCGCACGCCATCTTGGCTGGACGTGTTGTGCCAAAACACCGCGTCTTTCCGCGCTGCAGTGTCTTCAACGCAGTGCTGGCTTCCCGCTCGAGAGGCAGACCAAATGCGTGCTGCCATGTTGGCTGTGAAAACAACAT
>JAWQFJ010029495.1:7500-13061 GCA_034096865.1 Theodoxus fluviatilis | reverse complement strand
TTAAAGCGACTTTCATTTACCGCCGGTGTTCGAGCTCACACCAGTCTTGGGGCATCAGGAGCTCGGATTAATTCTCTGCACTCTACTTTCATATGACGCCCACTCCTGTCATTGTCTTAGAATAGATGCCAGGGCCACGGTGTCCTAACTGCGCAGATGTTGAAGAGGTGCTTAGCTCGTCTGCATTGCAATAGGACAAGACCATTTGCCTGCCTGGAGAAGCGTTGTCACGACTACCATGAAATGAATGGAAGGGGTGCTTGGTGTGAATTTGAAACAGGAAGGGCGATGAGTACTGTCTTCCTCCTTTCTCTCCTTGCATGTGAATCAACTCGTATTGCTGTGTTCTGCACGAAAGATGAAGCTGATGCCACCGGTTTAAGTAAACATTGGCGAAGAAAAACATGGAGAAAAAGGCTAATTAAACATGACCGTACATAACGTGATTTTAGAATGTTGCAGTGATGCGCTTTGCGAAGAATGATGTCCGTTGTCATTGATCGCAAACTTGGATAGTGTAGCGCGGGGAGTTAAATAGTTCCTGCAGAATGTGAAGAGACAGTCGAACGAGATATTCGAAGCAGGCTATCACACGTATAATAAGTACTTCGCATTGCTGTTTCGTGATACTTTCTTTTGTTGTGGGCAGTTATCTATCGCTATGCCTACGTTGATACGTCCACGAACGTTCTCATTATACACTTGTCACTCGTCACTATAATGAAAACTACGGTATATTCCCAGTGCTAAATATACTGTTATTGCTTATCAAACTTGTGAATGGCCTACGCCCACATGAGGAATGGGCACAGAAGTCTGACATATAAGAAGGGCACTGTGCACAGATCACTGTAAGACACCTACTATCTATGGATTCTATGTCTACAAACGCTCTCACGATAAGAACATAGTGTGTCTGGCTGACGCTGCTGCTCACCCAAAGCTGGGTTCTAAAGTTCTGGCATCTCTGAACTCTTAACGATGCCTGACCTCACCTTCAATGACAGTGCCTTGTAACGCTAGCCCTGAAGATTGTCACTTCCTTGACGTGGAGCTTGGCCTCAGATTGATGACCTGACGGAAGGATTTCACGATGTGCGTTGTAGTCTTTGCCTGGAATTGCACATGAGTGCATGATAAGTATGTAGTAAAAATGACCTCCCCCTGAAAAATGGTTTTTCTTCGGCTATTCTTAGGATAGTTAAGTGTTTACTTTAAAATGCACAGCATTTGATTTCCGTTGGTTCAATAGAAGAATCAGTCATGGCAATTTCGATCTATCCAGACGATTTTGTTGTTGTCCTTTTTGAGGAATTTCTTCTGGAGAATTTTACTTCTGGTCGTTGCTGTGCAGTGCCTAGTGACCGGTGTTACTCCTCGATAGGAGAGGCAATGTGGGCGAAGCACCTGCCCAAGGATGCAATTATAGGATATGTGCAGCTTCAAACACCGCCCTCACCAGCCGCACATGACTGCAAGTCAAACGATCTAGCTAGCTACTCGGCCACAGAACTGTTACCGTTTGATTTCAAACAAGTAATGAAGCGGCCCACTGCTACTTAGTTACACCAACACACAGGCAGTTATTTCCCAATCAGTAAATCAAGGACAATGTCGCACGATGGTGCACTAGCTCGATCACCGTGATGGAAGCTTGTGCGATTAAATGCTTTGATGATTCATTTTGCAGGTTCCTGGTGCAACCCTTAGTACAGTACCAATACGGGACCTGCTCCCAGCTCTGAATAAAGGTGTACCTCGCCCAGACAGTACGCTTTTGCGTGCAGGGAGAAGGCTCTTGGGAAGGCTGTTCAAACACCTTTGTGGTCATCCTGCCAGCAACGTGTTTCGTGTGCATCAATCATAGATAAGCACTAGGACAGCTAACACCCCATCTGGTAGTGGGGATTTGTCACGCGCAGGAACGAAATCGCCGTAACCCTTGCTTGTTTATCCCGGAGAGTCTTCCATTTAGAATGAATGGGTTTGATTAATGTGAACGTCGCCTGACCGGGTCGATTAGACCCAGAGATACAAGAGGTTTTATGGCCTCGCACGAACTGTTGATGTGACTTTGGTAGACTGTCCATTCTGTCTCTCATCTATTCCCACAACCATCCCTTTGTCTCTTTGGGGACAGTAACATTCCCACTGTCATAGGTGAGATATACTTCAAAGAATGTGTATGTGTGTTTCTCTCTCTCTCTCTCTCTCTCTCTCTCTCTCTCTCTCTCTTTCTCTGTGTGTCGGGAGAGGGGAAGCAGAAGCAAGCTGGAGGATAGGTACGTGGCAAAATTGGGAAGTCTAGTTGTGATGGACGACTTCAAGGGAACCTTTGCGAGTGTGACTTTGTTTTATGTCCTGTAGGTAAACGTTTGAAGTCGGTCAGGTACAAGACATGGTTACGGTTTGGAGCAGATATATGTTTTCTGCTGAATTTTGACAAAGTTCTATATTGTGAAGTGAGCAGTAAGCAGAAGAACTCGACTATGATAATGATGATGTGATTATGATGATGTATACAACATATGAATACGGCTAAATTAATGAAGATGTTTTGGAAGAATAATGATACTCGTTTCTCTTTCCTAAACGATGGCTTACATCCAATTTGTATTTCACAATAAATTTAGACAGGTGGTGAATCGTAATTGTAAAGGATCACCGATGAAATTCCCATTATTTTCCTTTTAACCTATATTAATGAAATACTTCCAGGTCTTTAATACTGGCAATGGTGAAGATAAGGTCTCATGCTCAGCACATGAGATTATTGAATATCGACCCAAGGCCACAAGATGTGTGTTGAAGAACATGGCTCTTGGCCTCAGAAGTTTACCCGCAGCCTTTGTTTCGTGTTTCATAAAGCCAGAAGGCGTGGACTCGATGGGTATTATTACACAGGTGTGAATTATGTTCGCACTGGCTGCCTCGCTTTTCACCACATTGGAACATCCATCACTTTGAACCGTCAAGTGCTGCGTATAGGAGTCTGTCATGATGGAAGCACTAGTGAACGTGTGTCTGTGCGTGCGCGCGCGCGCGCGCGCGCGTGTGTGTGTGTATGTATGCGTGTGTGTGTGTGTGCATGCGTGTGTGTGTTTGTGTGCGTCTTTGTGGGTGCGTGTGTGTGTGTGTGTGTGTGTGTGTGTGTGTGTGTGTGTGTGTGTGTTTTTCTGTCTGTATGTGTGTGTCTGAGTATGTGTCTCTCAGTCAATCTGTGTGTGTGTGTGTGTGTGTGTGTGTGTGTGTGTGTGTGTGTGTGTCTGTCTGTCTGGCTGTCAGTCAGTCTGAGTGCGTGTCTATGTGTTTGTAAGTATGTGTCTGTCTCTGTGTGTGTATCTATGTGAGTGTGTGTCCTTTTATGTGTGTATGTACTAGAGTCTTTGTATATGTGTGTGTGTGCATACAGCATAAGATCCATGAAGGGGAAATATCACGTAGACAAGAATGATGGAGTCAGACTATTCATAAGAATGTTGTCGCCACACCACTGTACTATTTCCATATTATCTCCATGATGTAATGTGTTGCCTGAAATTAGTGGCGTCAAATAGAATTACATTCAATGCACATAATCACCTCATCCATCTTTAAAGTAACTGACTAAACGACCCCAGCTTCAAAGGGTAAGTGAGGAGGAGGATTGTTTATTCTTGAGCCTCAGGGCGTCCCCATCGCAGCCGTCCCCAGCTATGGCCGGAGACGGGTTCACCGGAGTTGAAGCTAAAAATAGTAGCCGCCAAGTGAGAGTCTCCATCTTTGAAGGATAAGAACTGGAATGCATATAGGGGAAGACCTATGTGTCCGTACTTTGTGAGCAATAAAGATCGGTCGATGATGATAACAAACTGCATCAAAACTTAAATATAGTTTGATTATATATTTAATAATAATCGAGTATATTGATATTGGAAAAGTTTTACTCTTTTAAGTTGATTTCTAACTTTTTCTCCCATCTCTCCCGCCCCTGGGATTGAACCACGGCACAGCGCCTCGCTGCAAAGCCCAACGCCTTAGCATACTGGACCATCTACACCTCCTAAAAAAGAGGCTATTACCCATGGTGTTTAGTGTACGTCTTTTAAGTTGTACACAGACCCGTAAAATATTTGGAAAGAAAACGTCATGAACGAAGGGAATGCCCACGCCGTAGCTGGCCGACGTGCGCAATCGAAGCATGATGAATAACGAAACCTATCGGCGATCGGCGCGATTATTTCATAAAAAGTTTCCAACAAGTAGAATCACAATCGCACGGTCTTCACTTCCACCGCGGCGTGTGCTCATAATCATACAGAAGCGACGAGCAAAGTGCCACACTCGTTGTTGCGCGAGCGTCGAACTTCAATATTCAGCGCCGTTTGTCGTGATAGGATCGCAAGCACAAGTCAATCTGACCCAAGTGTGATTTCATATATGATATGAAACCAATGCAATCAAATAATGGTGTACATCTGGATTGAATAGACAGTTTCGTTTGCCTGACCTGGCGAGAATAAAGATTGTGCGCAGTTGGAGCTTGGAGTGCCATCGACGTACAATCACGACAAACGGCGTTGAATTTGAACGCGCCATCGGCTAAACAAACTGTGGTCGCGCATAGACACTGCTGATTGAAGAACGTAGCAGTGACTCCAGTCGCGGACAGGTTTCGTTATTCATCACGCTTCGATTGTGCACGTCGGCCATCTACTGCGTCGGGACACTCCTCTCGATCAGCTTTTGTTTACAAATCGCTATCGGGTCTGTCCAAATTATAAAAGTAAAACTTTTTTACCATCAATATTTTCAATGATTTTTAGTTGTAATCAAACTATCCTAATGCTTTAATACTAATTTTAACCATCAACAACCAATCTCCAATCCTCAAAAAGTACGGACACATATGTCTTCAGTATATACATTCCCGTTCTTATCCTTCAAAGATGGCGGTTATAATCAAATTGCCTCACCCGACCGGAAGTGGCGACAACGCGTCTCCAGCCATTGCAGCCGGCAGTCAACGAAACATAGTCTGTCTCCGCTGCCGCTACTGCATACAAGGCTAGAGTGATGGCATTAAATCATGCAGCAGTCACTATGGAGGGTGTCCGGCCTCTCTACACGGGACTGGGATGGTCATCAGGCGGCACAATGGACATTAAGATCCTCAAAGCACTGAGCGAGTAGGGAGCACGTGCACTTCAAAGGTCATGGTAGGTGTTAGCGTTAATCTCTAATGCCAAAGTCCCGGAGTCCATCAAAAGGCTTCTCATCTACGTCATTCAGATTACCGATAGTGCGTTAATGTGATGGACGTTTTAAGCTCTGTGGACGGTATAGAACTACTGTAAATAAAACAGTCGCGCACTTAAGGCTGGCAAGACAGTACTTAGATAACATTGGAGTAATTCTAGTAAGTTCGTAGTGTTCCAATGATGGCAGCGTCACCCTGCGCAATATGCACATTTTTCTGCCACTGGACATGGGTCAGTGTTTTTCTACAACTCCTACGACAAGAAGAGTTTTGATAAACCATCGTTGCAATAGAGCCTACACATATTGTTCTGCGGACTTTA
>JAWQFJ010029494.1:5000-12439 GCA_034096865.1 Theodoxus fluviatilis | reverse complement strand
AGCAAGTCCACTTTGTCTTTGGGTGTCATTTCTGTTCTTTTTCTTTTCTTTGGAGCTGAAGTTAAAGCCATTTTCTGATTCACTGCTTATCCAGCGAGACTAGACAGTGTTGAATTGACATCTGACGATTTGCTGACAAGGTACGTGTAATCACTGTTCACACAAACGCTGAAGCGTCTCTAGTTGTCATCTAACGGTTTGCTGACAAGAATTCACAACCAGAGATCGACTCTGACCCTCCGAACTCGCTCAATGAAGTATAAATATTGCTGTTGTATTCAAAGTCCTTATAATTAGTAGAGTTCACAATATTACACTCTTGTGATTCGAATTTTACCGCATACAAGTTTTACATTCATGGGAAATCGATGTTTAGAAAATGAACTGACGGACAAATGGCTGCCAGTATGGAGTGTATCACAACAAGCGGAGGAATACACTCACGATGTGATATGGCATTCAGCGTGGCTGTTCAGAACGGTGGTATGCATGTTATGGAAGAATTTAGGCTATCACGTGACCAACCTGTTGCTGAGACTATATTCACTAGTCTCAGCCACGCTGAATGATAAACAGCAATAAGACGAGACAGACAGCCTCAACAGAAACATTCATAACAAAGAGGGTACGATAGGGCGCGTTTGTTTGGCCCAAAATCTCGAGAGAATTGCGAGGGCTAAGCGTTTCCTACGTTCCTCGCTCATAAGGATGCATTCGCCGTGAAGGCGGGAGGCCGAGGGAGGTCCGGAGCTCCCTCGATGTTTCCCGCTGCAGTGACCCGGATGAACCAAAATATCGGAGACAGTGGAGTTGGGCTGGTGTTGTGTTCGGAGATATCACTATATATTATCAGTGCCTGTAATGTGCTTCTCAGGGTCCGAGAATGGAAAAGTGTACGTACACGGAAGTATATGCTTTTCGAGCATTCATTTGTATATTTAGAGGAGTAGGTGTGTTGGCTATTTCTGGACATACACTGCCGAAAAGTTTTTTATCGCTTGCAAACACGCAACACCGTATACGTACGCTCTATGAATTATGTCCCTTGAATTGATCGAAATGAATCGAGGCCTAACATTTTCGAAAAAATATCTACAGTTGAACCCGGGTTGCTATTTTTTTCGTTGAAAAGGTTCCCGTGCCATTCGATATGACACCATAGCGTGTTCTATCAAGTGAAAAACTGCTGTGATATATGTATCGTCAGTTATTTCGTCTATCGGCAACTTCTTCACCGACTCTGGCGCCGGGACGCAGCCATGTTCTTCCACCTTGCTAGATGATTGGCCGTTTTTCTAGCTCTAGGAGCGTCTCACTCGCCTCGACTAGCCATTCAGGGAGAATTTCGAGATTTTGGGCCAAACAAACGCGCCCATAGACCCACGACGTCTTCCACCACAGTTTTCAAAGGTCAAACTTTGACTGGGAGAATGGTGCATTGACCTACTTATTGTCCAACCAGTACCAGTGATTTGCGTGATCTGTGACCTTACATAGCCTACAAAGGCTGAGAGGGCGGTAAAGCCTGTCATTCACTCCTCCCTTCCATCCATTCACAGACACTCTACTAGTACTCGCTATTGAGCACAACAGTAAGCTAAATTCAAAATATCTTGACTGTATTGCGTTTTTATTGCAATGGTTGACCATCAAATGAATAAACACTTTCGTTTTGTTTTTTGCACAAGCCAATCCGAAATAAACGCGGAATATCGCGCATGGAGTGAAAAGTTAAGCAAGTCTCTAGAAGTCTCTAGCTATAGTTGTTTTGAGACTCCACTAAAAGAGAAACACACCAGTGAACAAATGCACGAATTCAACGACTCCTGGTTTGTTTCGGTTTCACTGTACATGACCGATCGAGACTGGTGACAGCATCGGACCTCCCTTGGGTCCGGGGCAAGCATGGACCCACCGCGCCTCCACACGCGATACGTAAAAAGGCAAATATATGCATGTAGGCATACATAGGGAAAACGCGACTTGACTAGCTCTTATTCTATCCAGCTCTGTCGATTTTCTTGATCAATAGTATATACGTACTACAAAGGCTGATAACGTAAAACTGTGTTCACTCATTCAATCAATCATTCATTCATTCATTCATTCATTTGTTCATCCGTTCATTCATTCATTCATTCAGTATCGGGATTGCGTAGTTTTAAAAAGCTCGCACCGACACACTGCGGTTGTCAGACTGATCAAGTGGAGACAACCGAGGACAAGTTGCCAAACAAGTCTCATATTCAGAGCTTGTCCGTGGTAAACGAAGGGCTGAAGGACACCTCAGGTGCTACACAGACTGCCTTGAAAGATTCCCATGACACACTGTTTCAAGACGGTCACTTGATTCCAAATGGACACGGACCGCAGTTCCTGAAGAGCAGCATTTTCGGAGAGAAAGTCTACGTCTGAAGTTACGAATAGACTCCCCGCGTCTCCCTACGCGATCCATGAGAGGCGAGTGACTGGGGATGTCGATACTTGACACACTCATATTTCAACCATCTTTAGTGATTTTGCAGTAAACTGCATTGTATAGTCTCCAGCGGCTAGGCGTAGAACTTCATTCATTCATTCGCTCGTTCGTTCTTTCATGCATTCACTCTGCACATTGAAGTGCACAGCAGCCTCGTTTTCGGCGGTAGTAACGCATTCGTAGAAATCGACAGAACACATTGCCGTGTAAAACGGAACCGTTACGCTACCGCAGCCATACCACTCTTGCTTGCACGACCATTATTTAAAACAGTTTAGTACAAAGTTTTTCATTACATGAGGTTCTTGATCTTGCCTTTGTTTCGGTGTGATCACTTAGGAAAACTTGCCACTGATTGTGAACTATTGTCAGGGTGGGTCTTTCTTTTCTTTAAAATTATTTACCTGTAAAAGTCTAGAAATGAGAATATCCCATTGTCCCTCTTCTCTCCATGATAAATAGAATGTTGAAACTTCCCTTTCACGATCTTCTTCCAGCTGGAGCTGATAGAAGTCTCTTTTGCCTCCATTTTCCCGCTCTCACCCCACCCTCCAACCCTATCCTTCTACTCCCCCTCCCCTCCCACCCCTATACCCCATCCCCCCAACGCCTACCCCCATCTCCTACCTCCCCCCCCCCCCACTTCCCTACACCCCCACCCCCCTTCCGCCATACTGTGAAGCTTTCATCGAGTAAAGGAATCTATTTCTCAAATGTACGAATGCCCCTGCTAGTGAATCAACACACTGGAATTATCTTCTCAGCCGTCGCCGAAGTTTGACATGGTTCATCGTGTTGTAATTCTGCAAAGTTATGCAGATATGAATATATAGTAATTAAATACTAATGCAATACACTCCTTATAAGAGCAACATATGGCCGGAGCCGCTCGACGATCCCCACATCTTATCTACAATATATATTAGTCCCTGGCAGCCCGCCCCCCAGTGCTCTCCCCTCTTGCATGAGTACACGGTCAGCCCCTCAGCCTCTACTCGCTTGTTGAAATGTCTTTAGAGACAGGCGGAGATAGGCGAGCATGCTTTGGGGTTGGACGATGTGTGAGGCGCACTGCCGTGGTTCTATCCCTGGGACAGGAAGAATCTTTATTTAAATATCTATTACATGGTAACTTTTATATTCCCAGTCTGATGTCTGAGTCGACCGGTGCTCTGCCCTGTTCGGTGTGGCGTTGTATGCCTTTACATTTCGTGGTTCCTAAGGACGTCGGCGTTTCGGCCTCTGTTTGGCCAGGCGTCGAAGCCTCCAAAGTCAATGGCTGTAAAACTAAATCAACACTTTCACCCAATTTGTAGACCTTTCGGCCTCGGTCTATTTGTGTGACACGTGAACCGCATTAAAGATCATACTCAGCAAAGATAACTGCTGACCATCCTGGACCTCCTGCAGCGCTATCTGCGTCATAGATCTCATGCGAGACACCTGGACAACTCTAGTCAACTGTCAACGCAACCGGGTTGTCTAGGCAATGTCTGCCAACTCTATATAACTCTCACCCGTTCCTGACGACGACACTTTCCTTCCTCGGGCACCTTCCAAGCCTCACCTCCTCGCCGCCCTCCTGATTCTACAGCCTACGTCCTCGGACTCAGGCAGAATTCAGCAACTCCATTAGAGACCAGCAATTGGAACGACCAGAACTGTTGGAGAACACTTTGGAGCTTGTCCTCCTCGCCCCCCTTCATTGTATTCCTGGAACGTGGGAAACCGCCTACCTTTTATTATTTATCCCCTGAATAAAGAAGAGTGTTATGCAGTCGCGTTGTGGGTGTGCTGCTTGCCTCTTCATGTCCCCTCTGTCTCAAGCACTATCTCTACAGCACAGTGAGTACCATCCCACAATATATCTACCCCACAGCAGCTTAAACGCCTAACTTTGGGCTACCGGGGTCTGCCCCAATAGCTCAGCCAGGGGCGGCCCCAAGTAACCAGTCTGGCTACCGGGAGGCATCGGACAGGGTCAGATCATTCAAACCTAGTAGTTCATTCAAATCACTGGCAACGACAACCTGGTCGCAAAACGCCACCCCCACCCCCCAACACACAATTACACACAATCCACTCAAACAGAAAATCAACTCTTTGCCATTTGAATAAATTTGGATCGTGGCAATGTCATTGCATCCAAGTTATCTATTAAAAAAACCATGAACCATTTTAAATGTAATCTTAATCAATTATTTCTGTACAGTTCTAGCTTTGATAGTGTCCTTAGGAAGATGGATTTCCCACGGCATTTCAGAGGAAGCAGATGATGCAAATCCAGACCACAACAAAGCACACGACTGTCTACTCATGCTGCTGAAGATTATGTATTTTCTCGCATTCAGTGATTCACTCGCCGTGAGAAGCGCTTCGGGCACGAGAAGAATTGCCAGCACAAGGTCGAATCTCCTTTTTAAAAATCAGCTACCTTGAGATGTCGGGGGTAAAAAGAACTCGATGGCATTCATGTACACCCCACACCTTCAATGATAATTTCCCTCTGTCAGTTGGGGGAAAGAACAAATCCACCGCGTCTCACTACGCGATTCGTAGGTGGCGAAAAACGAGGGACATCGTGACGACTTGCTCTCACCCGAATGATCTACAGCGGGTTTTTTTTCTTCGTTGTCAATAGCCTTACATAGTCTACAAATATTGATAGGCCGTATAACACTATTCCTTCATTCCTTCAATTAGTCAGTCAGCGAGTCAGTCAGTTAGTCATTTCAATTGTTCATGACGGCACTGGTGACTGCTTAAAAAATGTGCTCTGACGAATTACCTACACGCAAAGTGACGTGGCCATTATTCTCAGTCAATACTAACTCAAGGCTACATATGTCCCCTAGCGGTTTTCGAGTTGAAAGCAGACGACTGAAGCATATTACCGGAAAAATTAAAGTACGTGCGGCTGTACAAATGAGCCTTTCGGGGACTGTTTAGTTTCGCCGCATCCGCCGTATCGATAGCCTAGTTTCCCTATCGACTGGGGGGACAAGATGTAGGTCAATCGCTGCCCAGCAGCTCTCCCTCTTTGTTTCCTAGTGATGAGAGCATCGGAATGAATAATTTTCTACAACTTTGGCTCACCCGTACCCATCACCCATAGTTTTTATCGCCTGACTGTTTGGAGGGTCCTTACTTTGTGTTTTATTGCTCCAGAAGAAAACATACTTCCAGTTAGACTTCATGACTTGGAGTGTAATGATACAGAGTGAGTGCACCCCTGCAGGCCGTTTATGAACAATGGAGCTGGAGGAGCTCACAGAGACAATTCATTTTGAGAGACTCAATTCACTGTGTAGAGTGTGTGGAGAAAGATCTAAGAGACAACGTGACAGCATTCCTGTGAAACTGTACAAGGACTATGCTACAGATCTTCAAAATATTCATGGAATTACTGTGAAAGAGGAAACCAATGGAATTCTGTATTCATCCGCATTCTGTTACATATGCTATCAGCGTCTCCTGGCATTGAAGAAATCAGCAACTCCATCAGAAAAGACTATTCTGTCGGCAAAAAAGCAATTAAAAATGCTGCAGAAGGAGCAGCTGACACTGGCCTCTCCACTGTTGCAGTCATCGCCAAAGAGAAAAAAGCAACTATACTAATGAGTGACATTTTCTTGCAGATAGCATAAAGATCGAGCTTCAGTTTATCATTAGACATTCCCGTCATTTGCTCCTGCAGAATACTTGTAATGGTTAAACTTACTCAGAGTACAAAGATATGTTTTGAAACCCTGTTTCATGTTGAAATATCAACGTCATTGATAAGAAGAGTACTCGACGTACTATCCTGAACGTTGCAAATGCAACTGTTCTCGCTGAAGAAACAAACAAAAAGGACAAAACTTCAATGTTGATATGTGTAATGCCAAGGATGTTAAACTTGTCTGACTACAAAATTTTAGGACCGACAACAACTTTGATTTCGATGAAAAATCTACAGTCCATTTCCTAAGTTTCCCTGTGTTGCTGCTCCCCTCCAGTGTGCATACCGGACAGTAGCCTGGAAAATTACATTCTCATGGTCTTCAAGGAAGTCTAATTGATAGCTAGGTAAGTGACACCACTGCATGACTCATTGATAGTTTCATTGCGTAAAGTAGCTTTACTCTAGAAATTAATATGTTTTCTGCATAGGTTGTCAAAGTTAATGAATTTTCACCTTCAGGTCAAATATCATCACTGCAAACTGTTGTAACTCATGACACAAAAGTAGTTTAAAGCGCCGGCTGAAATCTAGGGCAAGAGATCCGAACTCCTTTGTGCACTGCATTGGCTCCCCGTCGCTCAGAGGATAGAGTATAAGCTAGCCACTATGTGTTTGAACTTCTTCAATCAAACTGCACCACACGCACTCAAAGAAATTCTCACTGTCTACACCCCCGCTAGAAATAACCGTTCAGCTGCGGACACCAAAACGTTAAATGTCCCCCGTCGCAAAAAGAAAACCCAAGGACAGCGAGCTTTTTCTTACATCGGCCCTGTAACGTGGAATAGCCTACCTTTCCCTGTCCGTCACTCTGATTCCATGTCCCAGTTGAAAACCTCCCTTAAGACACACCTGTTCCGGTCAGTCTTTCCTGACGAGCAGTGAGGTGCTTCACAAGGCGCCTCTTTTATGTTTCGTGTTTTGTTTATTGCCTGCTATGTTAATTAATTGTATTGTATTTAACTCTTCTTTTAATTCAACTGTACAGTGTGCGAGTGTTGGAATGCTTTGTATGATTGTGGACTTTTCATTGTAAACGCTATGAGCTTGCCTATTAGGGAAGGTATGTGCGTATAAGTAATCTGTATTATTAATATTACTATTATTATTAAGAGATAGGGCTGTATCAGGTTACACCCAGCCACGGCGGGCAGGAAATTCCCAGCCGGGCCTCCCAACTAAAGAGGTCGCTCTGGCACAGCCGTGTACGTACGTATGCAGAGTAGCCTCTGAAAA
>JAWQFJ010029486.1:45000-47500 GCA_034096865.1 Theodoxus fluviatilis | reverse complement strand
TCGGCTACGCACTCACTCCTTGCATCTCTCCATTCCTCCCTCCATCCCGTACGTCGTCTTTCTATCCCTTCCTCCATCCTTTCGTCCGCCCGTCTCTCTTTCACTCACTCACTCAGTAATCGATCAGTCACTCACTCACTCACTCACTCACTCACTCACTCACTCACTCACTCACTCACTCACTCACTCACTCACTCACTCACTCACTCACTCACTCACTCACTCACTCACTCACTCACTCACTCACTCACTCACTCACTCACTCACTCACTCACTCACTCACTCACTCACTCACTCACTCACTCACTCACTCACTCACTCACTCACTCACTCACTCACTCACTCACTCACTCACTCACTCACTCACTCACTCACTCACTCACTCGCTCGCTCAATCACTCACTCACTCACTCGCTCACTCGCTCGCTCGCTCACTCATTCACTCACTCACTCACTCACTCACTCACTCACTCACTCACTCACTCGTTTTGACTTGATGTCCCCTTCTGCCCATCCTTTTGTCTGTCTGTCTGCCTCTGTGTGTGTGTGCGTGCGTGCATACACGCGCGCACGTGTATGTCTGTGTGTCCGAGACACCTCTGGATCTACACGTCTAATCATCTCCACAAATATCCTAATACATTCATATACCATAGGATCTTTGTAGTTCCATATCCGTTTGTAAGTGTGTGTGTATGTGTGTGTGCGTGTGCGTGTGCGTGCGTGTGCGTGCGTGCGTGCTTGCATGCGCGTGTGTGTGTGCATGTGTGTGTGTGTGTTGCGTGCGTTCGTGCGTGCATGCGCGCGCGTGTGTGTGTGTGTATGTATGTGTATGCATGTGTATATGTGTGTGTGCCTGCATGCGTATGTGTGCGTGCGCGCGCGTGTGTGCACGCTTTTATGTCTCGTAGCATATTTATTTGTCTCTCTGCCCCTCACGTGCCGTCTGCTCATGAGCACGTCTGTCCCTTTTGTGCGTGTGTACGCAAACGTCTAAGACGAGTCGGTCCTGCACTTGAGTCGGTTTTCAAGTCAAGTACGTGACACTTGAACGGCAAGTGTTGCGTCCCAGACGAGATCGATGGCAATTGATTTGAAGTCATCGATCTCCGACGCAAGAGGCTTTTGCAGAACATCGATCTCTAGCCTGGAACTGCCCGGTAATCACTTCGGGAAAATCAGGACATAAAGACAGAGGACGGAACAAAAGAGCAAACGAGGGAGGAAAAGGTCAAAAGTCACTTGTCTACAAATCCAGACAAACGTTACAAATACCACTCCAGACAACTTAGTTCAATAGCCACGCAATCTTGCCGGGCTTGTCGGTCAAGACCATTAGCGCATGGCTAATCTTTGTACATGTGACTCAAGGTACCAGACTAAAAGGAGGACGATTTGGTGTGGGTGGTCCCCCTTGGCCCATTGAGTACCTAGCTGGCGTCCCTGACAACGCTGCGTCCCCTGTGTTGACGATTACACTGCCTCGTGTCGCGTCGTGCGCCGCCAGACGTCCGTCTGGAGACTCTGAGACTGCGGGGGAGAGAGGATTTGGAAGGGAAAGAGAGGGAGGAAGAGAGGGGAGCCTCTAAGCGGAGCACACATCGCCTCCTGAGCCAAGATGGCCACAACCGCGGAGATGCCGCCTGGCTACTACGGTCCCACCACCTACGTTGACACAGACGTGAGGGTGAGTAGGGGAGGGGTAGGGGTCAGGGAAAGGGGGTGAGGGGAGAGTCGACTCGCTTCCCCGGGTCACGGCTATCGCTACTTGCCTTGAAATTCTTTCACGCTGTTCTCACTGCACTGCAGTCCTTTGAACAGGCTAGAGGGGCGTGAGGAGAATAGGAGAGGGTAGAGTAAGGTGTGGTACCTGAGTTAGTATGGAAGTTTGGAGTCTCTTGTCTGGGTACGACTTAACAGACGATGAGTGTGTATACCATGCAACAAGTACACCGAAAGAATGTAG
Organism: Theodoxus fluviatilis; assembly: GCA_034096865.1. Lineage (NCBI taxonomy): Eukaryota > Metazoa > Mollusca > Gastropoda > Cycloneritida > Neritidae > Theodoxus > Theodoxus fluviatilis. Next base: position 45,534 of record JAWQFJ010029486.1, on the reverse strand, counting down.
ATGCAGATTAGAGAATGACAGAACGTGCAAACGAGGGAGAGAGAGAGAGAGAGAGAGAGAGAGAGAGAGAGAGAGAGAGAGAGAGAGAGAGAGAGAGTAGCACTGATCCCATTTCAATCCATTTCCCACTACAGAATAGGGTGTGAGAAAGAGAATCCGTGTTAAGCTCTCTATCCTTTGTGCCAGGCCTTTGGTTGGGCACACACGAGGCTTTTCGTGTGTGTGTGTGTGTGTGTGTGTGTGTGTGTGTGTGTGTGTGTGTGCATGTATGTGTGTGTATGTGTGCATGTATGTGTGTATGTATTTATGTGTGTGTATGTATGTGTGTGTATGTGTCTGTGTGTGAACTGTATAGTAATTTTTTTTTGTAGTTGTTTTGCACGTGCATGGATGTATACGTATGTGGGAATACGTATGTGTGTATATTTGCATACGTACGTGTATACTTTTAGTGTGTGTGTGTGTGTACTGTGTGTATGAATATGTGTGTGTGTTTGTGTTTGTGTGTGTGTGTGTGTGTGTGTGTATGTTCAT
>JAWQFJ010029486.1:37500-40000 GCA_034096865.1 Theodoxus fluviatilis | reverse complement strand
CGATACGCCAGACTATTATAATCAACAACAATTACTAACAGAACAACAACCCCCAAAAAACAACAACGTGCAACAGAATTTCTCGGCGATACAACTAAATAAGTTCAGTCAGCGAGAGTCCAGACTATCATGAACGACTCTGCTTTACTATGTACTCAGGCGAGAAAATCCCTCAGCTGGACACACAACAGTCAGGTAAGAGATCTAACGTTGGTCGGGGTTCTCGCCGAGAAAATCCCCACTGTGGGCCACACAGCGTCACCAGCCTCTCAAGAGCAGAGAGACAAGGTCTCGGAAACCATCGCCCAGACTCGTCCTCTCAGTCTGTCTGTCTGTCCCTCTCTCTTCGTCTCCCCTTCCTTGAAGACCTCGTGAACCCTACTCAACCCACGTGAGCGTCTTGCATGGAAAATCTGTTCCAGTCCACGACAAAACCATAATTCCGAGTTCGCTGTGAGCTCCTCTCAAGCTACTCGGTTCCTTTCAAAACTATTCACTTCTTGACCGAAGCACCAGTTTTTAAAGGCCCTTCATCTGCAGCACGGCCTAAAGGAGAAAACACTCTCGCCTGCTCATCAAAATTCGACGCGTGTCAGTGTGTGTGTGTGTGTGTGTGTGTGTGTGTGTGTGTGTGTGTGTGTGTGTGTGTGTGTGTGTGTGTGTTTATGTAGAGGGGGGATGTAGGATAGAGTGAAGTGGGATGAGGTAGAGTAGGTTGATGTGAGGTGGTTTAGAGTGGGGAGATGTGGGGTGGTGTAGAGTGGGGTTGTGTAGAGTGGAGAGATGTGGGGTGGGGTAGAGTGGGGAGGTGGGGTGGTGTAGAGTGGGGGATGTGGTGTGGTGTAGAGTGGGGAGATGTGGGGTGGGGTAGAGTGGGGTAGGGGTGGGGTAGAGTAGGGTGATATGAGGTGGGGTAGAGTGGGAAAATGTGGGGTGGGGTAAAGTGGGGGGATGTGGGGTGGGGTAGAGTGGGGAGATGTGGGGTGGGGTAAAGTGGGGGATGAGGGGTGGGGTAGAGTAGGGTGATATGAGGTGGGGTAGAGTAGGGTGATATGAGATGGGGTAGAGTGGGGGATGAGGGGTGGGGTAAAGTGGGGGATGAGGGGTGGGGTAGAGTAGGGTGATATGAGGTGGGGTAGAGTGGGGAAATGTGGGGTGGGATAAAGTGGGGGGATATGGGGTGGGGTAGAGTGGGGAAATGTGGGGTGGGGTAAAGTGGGGGGATGTGGGGTGGGGTAGAGTGGGGAGATGTGGGGTGGGGTAAAGTGGGGGGATGTGGGGTGGGGTAGAATAGGATGATGTGAGATGGGGTAGAGTGGAGAGATGTGGGGTGGGGTAAAGTGGGGGGAGGAGGGGGGGAGTAGAGTAGGGTGACGTGAGGTGGGATAGAGAGGGTGATGTGGGATAGCGTGGGGTATTATCTGGTGGGTGAATGAGTGAGAAGTGTGGCCGGGCTTGCAGTTTGTGGGGTGGATGAAGAGAATAACTGGGGTGGGGTGGTTGGGTGGGGTGGGGTAGAGTGGGGTGGGGTGGGGTGGGTGAGCAAGCAAAGTGGGAGTGGGAGTGTCAGTGAGGGATGGGAGAAAAGCGGTAAGGGATGGTGTGTGGGGGTGGGTGGTGAATGATGACTATGGAGTGTGACAGTGTGTGGGTGGAAGGAAAGGGAGTGGTGAAGGGTTTGCAAGGAGGGCAACGAGGATGGGTGGTGGGGTGGTGGTTGGAGAATGACAGTGAGGTGACAGTGTATCAGGTGCAATGAAAGAAGAAAGGAAAGCTCAATGGGGTGGAGTGGAGTGGGACGAAAAAGGGGTGGGAATGGAGTGGCTCCTAGTAGGATTGAAGAAAAGATAAAAGGGCAAGTGACTTGGATGGGTAGTAGAAGGGCGAGGTGAATGTGCATGGTAGGCGAAAAGGGAAGGTGAGTGGATGGGTGGGATAGGGGAAAAGTGGGTGAAGAGCATTGTGGGGTGGTAGTTTGTTGTGTACGAAGACATGAGGAAGAAAGAGAGAAAGAGAAGTAAGAATGAAACTTTACAGGATGGAGGGAAGATAGGAAGGAAAGTGCACGGGAGATGGGTTGACGGTGAGAAAGGTGGGAAGGTGGAGGGAAGTGCAAAAAACCGTGAAGGAAAGAAAAGGAAGGAGAAAGAGAGAGAGAGAGAGAGAGAGAGAGAGAGATATGAATGCAAGAAAGAGAGGAAGAATTACAACAATGACAGAAGGGGGGAGGGGGGGGAAGGGGGGGAGGGGGCGGGAGGAGGGGAGGAGAGAGTAAAAGAGAAGAAAAAGGTGGACGGGTGTGTGGGCGTGGGGCGAAAGAAAGAAAGAAAGAAATAAAGAGAGAGAGAGAGAGAGAGAGAGAGAGAGAGAGAGAGAGATGCAGGAAAGATGGAGGAAGATTTACAAGAATGACAGGAAGTGGGGAAGGGGGGGAAGGGGGGAGAGTAAAAGGTGGACGGGTTTGTTGGCGTGGGGACAAGAGAAAGAGAGAAAGAGAAGA
>JAWQFJ010029486.1:30000-35000 GCA_034096865.1 Theodoxus fluviatilis | reverse complement strand
AAGAAAATGTAAATGCACAACAGCAAAAACGGAAAAGAGGCTCTCTGTTGAACTGCTCCTCTTGTTGCCAGGGCCTTATCAGTGCACTTCCTTTGCTCGCGGCAGCTCTTGATGGATTATGTGCCACGTGGCTCCTCTTTCTCCGGACTGAGAGGCCTCTTTGTTTCTGCAACTCAGTGGCGGTTTTATGCAGTCAAGAAGTTCACCATTCTCCAGGACCCAGCTTTGAAAAGCGTGTCCCGTCTCAGCGTAGACACAGTCGGCGCGGGTTCCACTCTCTTGATTAAGTCGCCATAGCGACCAAGAGTTTCGGAAGATGCCATTCTTTGAATGTTAGTACAGACAGGCTATGTGCATCCCTAGTGTGTGGCAGTCATCCCTGTGGACGTGACCATGAAATGTGACTTCGAATGTGTCACATTCCGTTTTTAGGAAATGTCTTTTGCTGTAATTTACGACAGAATTGCTACTTCTATGGCAGAGGCGGTTACTATTGTCGCATATCTGCTGTTCCTGAGCGCTTATTTGTTACCTGCCAAAGACCTGCTACTACTTTAATGTGACCACACCTCGGCACCTCGTTCTCTACAGTTTAGTTCTTGCTCCGTGCTTACCTCCTATGGGGTTTGCGGGTAAGAATAGACCCACCGCGGCCCCCTGCATATTCATGAAGCCATGCATATTCATGAAAGGCAAATAATCAGGGAAATCGAGACGAATTGCTCTTTATCTAAGCAAATCTAGTGACTGTTGTGGTCACAAGCCTCGCCTAGCCTAGAAAGTCTGGTGGGAAGTAAAACACCGTTCGTTCATTTATTCTTTCATTCATCCATCCATCCATCCATCCATTCATTCATGTATTCATTCATTCATTCATCCATCCATCCATCCATCCATCCATCCATCCATCCATCCATCCATTCATTCATTCATTCATTCATTCATCCATCCATCCATTCATCCATCCATCCACTCATTCATTCATTGGTCTATTGTATTCTGCAGCCACCAAGCCCAACATCAACGACCCTTACCTGACTTCCTATGCCCACCACTACCCACCCAAACGAGGGGCTGAGAGCCCCGTGGCAATTAGGTAGGTGACGTCAAGGATGACGCGCATTTTCTGATCTTTGATGACGTCATTGAGAGGACAGGTACGTCCGAGTCTGAACCTCCCCTCTGACGTAGATGGGCTGACCGTTGTTGGTGTCTAGATATTGTAAGCAGTGATAGCGCTACTTGTGGTGGAAACAATGAACTTAGCAGTATTGCTGAGAAAGTTCGACAAGCAGATACATCATGGAGGCGCCTATGATCGATTGCTTGAGTTATAAATGATTATGATTCACGTTCGCTTCCCTGTATATGGAGACACAGATCATTCATCCCACATTGCGATTGCCGACAGTGGAAACAATATTAAACCATACTTTTGTTGCCTGTGTCATATGAGAATAATTACTAGACACAGCTGACCTTGTGGAGAATTGAACCCCGGACTTTGTCGCTGCAGGCCGAAGACGGCGACCACGCCCTACAGATATCACTTCGACTCGTCCACTTCCATAGGCAACTCCACCTACACAGAGATGTACGGATGCCACAGGTCTCCTCAGCCCCCACCCTCTCCATATCGTTCTGCCACCGCCTCTTTGGCAAGGAACAACAAGCCCCACCCTCCCCAGGTATGCCTGTCTTTGAGATAGATACTTAGATAGATGACGGACGGACGGACACACAGACACAGAGAGACAAAGGCAAACATGTAGGCAGGCATGTAGGCAAGCAAGCAAGCAAACAAACTGGCAGGCAGGCAGGTTGGCAGGGAGGCAGGCAAACAGGGAGACAGATAGTCGGACGAAAGGACACACGGACAGATTTACATATGAACAGTCACACACACATACGCACACAGATAATCACGCACAGTATTCATACGCTCGCGCGCCCACACACACAGACACAGAGGCAGAGACATAAAAGATAGAGACAAACTGAAACAGAGAGATACATAGAAACATAGAGAGAGAGAGAGAAAGAGAGAGAGAGAGAGAGAAAGACAGAGAGAGAGAGAGAAAGACAGAGAGAGAGAGAGAGAAAGTCAGAGAGAGAGCGAGAGAGAGAAAGACAGAGAGAGAGAGAGAGAGAGAGAGAGAGAGAGAGCAGACAAGACGACAAGCAATAAGACAGCAAGAAGCACACAGTTAAAGAGGCAATGACCGTGACGAACGATCAAAATAACAGAAAATACAGCCGGAGACGCTTGATGCCCCCCTCATCAGCTGGAACCTCCGGCTGCTGGGCTTTCGGGGCCTGCTCCAGTAGCTCAGCGAGCGGCCTGCTCCAGTAGCATTCTGAACACAGAGATTATAGTATCTCTGACACAGGTTGGTCACGTGACTTCGGCTCCACATTCCAATGCTTTTACCAATCAAAATTCAACATGATCAAAAGACCATTGAGAGTAAAAAGAGACGATTCTATTTTTCTCCAATTATTTATCCCGATAGATAAACACAAATTTGGTGTTCTAATAAAACTAATCTATGAAATTTTCAGGAAATCATTTGAGAACTACTTTTAGCGCGAACGTCGTCAAAAGGTTGCAAACTGCCTTGAGCACGTGCGATTGTGTATCAGTAATTCACGCAATCTTTGGACCTACTATAAACGCAGCGAAAAGAATTCCTATGGCTCCGGGCTGGTTTCGTGAATCTATGGTTATACTCTCGCAAGTAAATGCTTTCTGGCCGGAACCTGTGGTCTAACTGCCTTCACGCTGTTTGACGAGCTCTACTTCGATCATTCGTGTATCGACTGATGGAGTCAGTAAGTGATTTAACCTACATTCCGTCTGTGTCTGTGTTGTGTTGTGTTGTGTCGAGTGGAAGTTTCTTCTGTAGGAATCCGTCCGATTCCGAAGTTCGATATTATTGGATAGCTCAGAAGCAGTTTTTCTAAGTTTAATCCTTCTAAGCATACATTAAATTAATGATTCCTCATCAGCAATAGCACTCAGCGGGTTTCTGTGACTGTGTGTATCGGTCGAAAAGATCATCATGCAGACGGGATAGGTTGCCTTACTCGCTCAACGAAGTATAACTATTGCTGTTGTATTCAAAGTCCTTATATGTAGTAGAGTTCACAATATTACACTCTTGTGATTCGAATTTTACCGCATACAAGTTTTACATTTATGGGAAATCAATGTTTATAAAATGAATTGACGAAAAACATGGCTGCCAGTATCGAGTGTATCACAACAAGCGGAGGAATACACTGACGATGTGATATGCCATTCAGCGTGGCTGCGACTTTGTGTTCAGAACGATGGTATGCATGTTATGGAAGAATTAAGGCTATCACGTGACCAACCTGTTGCTGAGACTATAATATTCACTAGTCTCAGCCATGCTGAATGCTCCAGTAGCTCATCTAGGGGCAGCCCAAAGCGGCCAAAGAGGCTACGGGGAGGCACCGGAACAGAATCAGAGTATACAGAAGAAGGTTGGAGCTGAAGTGACCCAGGATAAAATCCATTACTTCCCAAGGACTGACAGCTGCACTCGACTGCACGCCTTCCCCTTCTCTGACCACTGTCCACTGCCTCTGTCCATTGCAGTCCTTCATGGTGTGGAAGTTCCCGTCCAACCAGCCCTCGGTAGTCAGTCGCCTGAGTGACGAGAGGCTGACCAACGACAAACTGAACCAGATCACCAAACGGATGTTCCGCTCCACCTACCAGCACGACTACCTCGGAATACCCCAAGGTGCGTCCTGTCGCTGTTGCCATGGACACTGCTCTGTACAGTCACGAATCTGCTCCTACAAGAATCTTACTCTCCATGGAGAATTTCTGTTGACGTCTGGTCTTGTTGAAATGCACGTAATATTAGTGAGGTTCCCCACCATTGCCTCTGGTAATGGTGGTAGAGATGGATACAGTTATGTCATTGGGTTGATGAATGCTATTGCAAAAGTCTACCATTGCAAAGCACACACACTTTCACACATACACACACACACATACACACACACACATACACACACACACCAAACACAGAGAGAGAGAGAGAGAGAGAGAGAGAGAGAGAGAGAGAGAGAGAGAGAGAGAGAGAGAGAGAGAGAGAGAGCTTCTTTTCTAGTACATGAATTTCTGCACTTCCAGACAGCACAGAGAAACTTGTTACTGCTCTATGTAGCAAGGAAGTCAAGCAGTCCGAGCTTGAACAACTTCAGACAGCATTTTATTTGGCTCGAAGTCGCGCAGTTTTTCTTTTCCTGTCTTCTCAGTTGACGTTATTCACGCAGCGGCCATTTTGAAATCGAAAACGAGACGGACTTTGCAAAAATATTGGCGTCTGCTATGGCCAGCACCAGTACCAGTACATGGAGTGGAAATCTCCTTCATGTACCTCCATTCTCGTATGGAAATGCGGAAATATGGGCAAGTGATGTTGGTGTCCACATTTAAAAAGACAGCCGGAGGCTGTGGAGCGAGTCCAGCGCAGAGCTACCAAGTTGTTGAGTGAATATCGGGAGATGTCTTACAGCGAGCGCGTAGAGTATTTGAATCTGCACTCACTAAAAGGAAGAAGGATTCGTGGTGACTGCACCGACTACCAAAGTTTTCAAAAACCAACTGGACAAGGATCATACATTCATATCGTTATCTAGAAGCTATGATGAGCGACACTGTCGCAATAGGAAAATTGCGCTAAGACCTTATGTTATATAACGCAACACATTACGATGGGACGTTCAAAAGGTTTCACGGCCTACATCTTTCCTCTCAACTACTACTACTACTACTACTGCTACTACTACTACTACTACTACTACTACTACTACTACTACTACTACTACTACTACTACTACTATTACGTACCCAGTAGAAAGAAAGGGAAAGGATACGAAAAGTTCATCGAAGGATTTGTGCATGACATCGAAGGTAAAACAGGTTACCCTTCTCTCTTCACTCTTGTAGATCTAGATCT
>JAWQFJ010029486.1:17500-20000 GCA_034096865.1 Theodoxus fluviatilis | reverse complement strand
AAACCCTACAGCTCTAGACCTTACAGCTCTCGACCCTACAAGTCTAAACCCTACAGCTCTAAATCCTACAGCTCTAAACCCCACAGCTCTAAACCCGGCAGTTCTAAACCTTACAGCTCTAAACCCTACAGTTCTAAACTCTACAGCTCTAAACCCCACAGCTCTAAACCCGACAGTTCTAAAATCTTACAGCTCTAAACCCCACAGCTCTAGACCTTACAGCTCTGGACCCTACATCTCCAGATCCTACAGCTCTAAACCCTACAGCTCTAAACCCTACAGCTCTTTACCTCACAGCTCTAGACCCTACAAATCTAAACTCCATAACTCTAAACGCTAAAGCTCTTTACCTTACAGCTCTAAACCCTACAGCTCTAGACCTTATAGCTCTAGACCCTACAGCTCTAAACTCTACAGCTCTAAACTCAAAATCTCTAAACCCTACAGCTCTAGACCTTACAGCTCGAAACCCTACAAGTCTAGATCCTACAGCTCTAGACCCTACAGCTCTAATCCCTACAGCTCTAGACCTTACATCTCTAAACCATACAGTTCTAGACCTTACAACTCTAAACCCTACAGCTGTAGACCATACACCTCTAAACCTTACGGCTCTAAACCCTACAGCTCTAAACCTTACGGCTCTAAACCCTACAGCTCTAAACCCTACAGCTCTAGACTCTACAGTTCTAGACCCTACAGCTCTAGATCCTACAGCTCTAGATCCTACAGCTCTAAACCCTACAGCTCTAGACTCTACAGTTCTAGACCCTACAGCTCTAGATCCTACAGCTCTAGATCCTACATCTCTAAACCCTACAGCTCTAAACTCTACAGCTCTAGACCTTACAGCTCTAAACCTTACGGCTCTAAACTCTACAGCTCTAAACCTTACGGCTCTAAACCCTACAGCTCTAAACCCTACAGCTCTAGACCTTACAGCTCTAAACCATACAGTTCTAGACCTTACAACTCTAAACCCTACAGCTGTAGACCATACACCTCTAAACCTTACGGCTCTAAACCCTACACCTCTAAACCTTACGGCTCTAAACCCTACAGCTCGAAACCTTACAGCTCTAGATCCTACAGCTCTAGGCCCTACAGCTCTAGATCCTACAGCTCTAGATCCTACAGCTCTAAACTCTACAGCTCTAAACCTTACGGCTCTAAACCCTACAGCTCTAAACCCTACAGCTCTAGACCTTACAGCTCTAAGCCATACAGTTCTAGACCTTACAACTCTAAACCCTACAGCTGTAGACCATACACCTCTAAACCTTATGGCTCTAAACCCTACAACTCTAAACCCTACAGTTTTAAACCCTATAGCTCTAGACCTTACATCTCTAAACCCTACGGCTCTAGACCATACAACTCTAGACTCTACAGCTCTAGACCCTACGACTCTAAACATCTCTAGCACTAGACCTTACAGCTCTAGACCCTGCAAATCTAAACTCTATACCTCTAGACCTTACAGCTCTAAATCTTACATCTCTAAACCATACAACTTTAATCTACACTTAACAGCTCTTGAACCTGCGTGTGCAGAGTGAAGGAAATCACGAGTCATCCACAAAGCTGTTGGACTTTGTTTGTGCATCTGGCAGAGGTAAAGTTGAGTTTTATTGCGACTTTGTACCCATTCATTAGTGCTCTAACCGCACACCTTTACCCCCTGATCATCGGGCTGCTCTTATCATCACTCCGACACCATTTCAACATCCTGGGTAGCCAACGACCAGACTGCGGTTGAACGCGCCAAATATAAAAATTCCACAATTTTCCAGCTCAGCTCGGGTGGGGAGAGGCAATGTGAGTGAAGCATCTTGCTAAAGGATACGACTCTGGAACCGGACAGCTTCGAACGCCGCACCCACTACCTGCAACAGACTGCAGGTCAAGCGCGCTGACCACTCGATCACAAGCCCCGCATACCTGAGTGTCCAGAGACACACTGACGGTCAAATCTTGCTCAATTTACTGAGAGAAATGGCTGTTGACCGCGAGGCATTGTGTTTAGATGCTGCTGACTTCAATGGAGAAACTCCGGCTCCACCAAGTCAATCGTTTGCAAGTCTCTTCAACGGACATTGTTTTGTTTTTTCATATGTGCCCTCACCACGAAAGTAGCAATGTGCCTCAAACGAAACCGAGCTTCAAACTACTTGCGTGTGTGTGCATTGGGATCTTTGTAGAAAACTTATCTGGGGCATTTTTTAAGAGTACCCAAACATTTTAGTGGAACTGTAGCTTATGAAGTGGCTTCGAAAAGCATTTGAATGGGCGTGGCACGTTGACATTCATCAAACTGACCGAAAATGTCGAGATTTGACTGACCTCTCACAGAGTTGTTAAAAGGGCGAATCCCAAGATAGTACGATTCATTTGCTAATTATTCCTCCAGGTTTACTGGGGGTCCTACAGACGTTATCCCTCCAGGTTTACTGGAGGTCCTACAGACTTTATCTGTCTGTGTGTCAGTCTGTCAGTCCCG
>JAWQFJ010029483.1:0-23685 GCA_034096865.1 Theodoxus fluviatilis | reverse complement strand
AGAGACTTCCAGATAGCTCGTCACTGTTCATTGCATGTTTGTAATGCTAACCTAAACTCTCAAATACTATGCATGCCCAGATTCATGCCAATTTAAATTTAGGAAGAGGGGTTCTTGGGATAGCATTATCTTTGTAGCCCTAAAAAAGTAGTCCCACCTTCCCTTATAATTAACGATCCACCGAGTAGGTATTTACCGCCGTAGCTAAAAAGTGTGAATTCTAGAGACAAAAACACTCCAACATTAAGCTTTGATAGGGCACTAAATATGTACAAATTCAGTAACAGAAAGTATTTGTGCAGGTATTAACAATTTATTTTTACTTCTTGGTGATATTTTAAGAAAGCTGGTGAACTTTCTCCCTGAATTGACCATCACCTTCATGAATGACATAATATATATGGCATGCATTCATTATTTCACGTGACCAAATGGTGACTGAGACTTTCTGGTAGTCTCTGTGGCACAAAATGCTAGTAAAGCAGGCCCCCTTACACTCCTTGACTATGGGTTTCATTTGAAGCAAGGGGCTTTCAACTATAACTCTTTAGTGCAGGGCTTTCCTATGTAAAATGGCAAGCACATATGAGGGAATGAGTCCCATGAAAGCTGTGACTCACGCCTCTGTGACTTCGTCCATGTGTAGCTGCCTGAGTGCTCAGCTTTGAAATTCAAAACCAGCCATATCGGTCCTCCCTCAAACTCCAGAACAATTGCTGTGTAGACTTACAATAGGACATGGTGAAGTGTGTTGTAGGTCTGCCAAAGTACAATTTCATTTAAGGTAGTGAATGAGTGTATGAGTGAATGAATGAATGAATGAATGAATGAATGAATGAATGAATGAATGAATGAATAAATAAATAAATAAATGAATGAACAAAGGAACAATGAATGGATAAACACGAAACAAACAAAGAAAGAAAGAAAGAATGAATGAATGAATGAATGATGAATGAATGAATGAATGAAAAAGAAAGAAAGAATGAATGAATGAATGAATGATGAATGAATGAATGAATGAATGAGAAAGATAAAAAAGGAAACCAAATAAATATGTTGCAATGAAGTTGATGAGTGATTCTCAGAAATCCTTTCTGCCACGTTTTTTTTTCCTCATTTGAACCCATGTAAAGCATTGAAATAATCATGTGGTAAGTGGTGATGCACTTTTTGTCAGCATCTGTTCAGCCGTGTCGTTTGAAATTGGGTTATTTTATATTTTCCTCATGTCAAATCTGTGTCTTTTTCCTTGTTTATCTGTAAGAACCACAAGAAGTACAATGGAAGCTTTGCCATCGACAAGACACTAAGATGGAGGCACACCAGATTGAAGACTCAGCCTGCATTGAAACTGCCTTGTTGGTTGTAGCAGCTGACCTCCTACTGTCACTCTACTTGTCATCTTAAAATCAAATTAATCTGAGGTATTGACCTGGGCAGCAGGTTGTGTGATGCCTATCCCCCATCCCCCCCCCCACCCCCCTTCCTCACCCCCCCTTCCTCCCTTCCTCATCCCCCCCCCCTCACCTCCACCACACCCCCCCCCCCCCCTCACCTCCACACCCCCCCCCTCTTCTGTCTACTTCCTGTGAAATCCCAATTGAAAAACTGAATCGAATACTATGAAGTATGATAAACTAGAAACCTATGACTTTCCGTGATTGTAGGACATAATTACCACTATGCATTTGTAAAACATTCATTTGTCTTGATCACTCTCCTTGTCAGCTGGTGACCACACCTGTGTTGTAGCCACAGCTTTGCATGCCTGGGTGACGTTGGATGCCATCTCTCTTCAGGCGCCTGGAGATAACGGTAGTCAGTGCTCGTCCCATGAGTGAGGTGGGCTTCCGGGGCGAAAGTAGCACGGAGAAGCCAGATCCTCCAGCACCATCCCCCAAACCCAGCGTCCCTGAGCCTGCAGCCAGCCAACAACCCTCTAAACCACCTAGGCCTGGTAGGCACATCTAGGTCTTTTATCCAGGTTACTTACCCCCTGTGGGTTGGGGGTCAGAATAGACCCACCGCATCTCCCCGCCTGATCCATGACTTGATTTGCACTTACTCTAAACTATTCTAGTGATTTCCATGCTTAATTAATGGCCTTACATAGAATACAAACGCTGAAAGGCCGTAAAACACCATCCATCCATCCATCCATCCATCCATCCATCCATCCATCCATCCATCCATCCATCCATCCATCCATCCATCCATCCATCCATCCATCCATCCATCCATCCATCCATCCATCCATCCATCCATCCATCCACGTCATCATTCATCCATCCATCCATCCATCCACCCATCCACCCATCCATCCATCCATCCATCCATCCATCCATCCATCCATCCATCCATCCATCCATCCATCCATCCATCCATCCATCCATCCATCCATCCATCCATCCATCCATCCATCCATCCATCCATCCATCCATCCATCCATCCATCCATCCACCCATCCATTCATCCAGATTGATTTTCAACGGAAACTCAATGTGGGAACTTTCAGCCCTGGTAGGCCTGAGGCAGCATCCAAAACATGTCAGGTGGCATGCCGTCACACCCAGGGACTGTTCCCTAGGCACCTAAGTGGTAGTTGAGTTGTCAGACGACCAATCTGTGTGCTGCATTACTCTGGAGATTGAAATTGGAGTCTGGTGACATGTTTGTTGTTGCGAATGGGTTGGGCTTGATCTTCCAAGGTGGGTTGGAGCACAGTTGGACCTGAATGATCTGACCTTGTCCCAATGCCCACTCTATAGCTTCTTTGGCTGCTTAGGGCCACCCCTGGCTGAGCTACTGGAGCAGGCCCTGAAAGCCCAGTGGCCAGGGGTTCCAGCTGATGAAGGGGGCTTGGAGAGGTTCCAGCCATGTGACACTCTACTCTTGCATCCAGTATCTGTGGTAGTTTCTCATAGTCTGGATTTTTTGTTTGTTTGTTGTACTTGTATGTGGGGTGTGTGTATGTGTGTGTGTTTTGCTTTTGATTACTCACTCTGGTCGTTATCAGTGTATATAAAAGCATAGTATGTCAAGTTAATTGTTTCTGTAACTCTTGACAAGATCTGTCTACTGTTGCATTGCTTTGATAGCCAAAACATTGTCTGGATCACAGGAGCACACCAGTGTTCCCTGCAGGCAACTTGCTTTATTCCATTAGTTACCTGGGCTCAGGCTTAGTGAATCTCACAATTGTCAATCATTTCCCGTGGATCTGCAGTGCTGTTTTGTATCTGCATGGATGGTAGAATTGTATTGATGGACAATGTGCTATAATGTGTGTTACTTCAACAAACCTTGGAGCACTGTGGGACACTGTCACACAAGTGACTTTGATGAAGAAATGCTGTGACCTGATTGATCCTCAGTGTGGCCAAAGAGTTTTCATGGCCTTTCACTTGCAGGGAAGAATATTGGACACAAATTTGAATTTAGGCCCACTAGTTAGCCATAGATGCTACAAAGTTTGTCTGAAAGCGTGCACTGCTATTTCTAGCAGTTATATATTTTGTTTGAAACAGCACATATATATGTTTTAATGTCCCTGACATAATTGATGCATCCTGCCTTCATTCACATTTCAGCCTCCATGTCTCGACCACCTCCACCTTTGTCATTACTGCACCCTGCCCCTGCAAGCAAGACTCCCCCAGTGCCTTCACCTCGCTCTTCTGTGCCAGCCCATGCCCCCCAAACTGAGGCTCCCTCCCCTCGCCAGCCTCCCCCCCAGTCCCTTCCACCACCTGTCCCAGCAGCCCGGCCTCAGGGCTTCTCCCAGGATCAATATGAAAGTGTTCCCGACTCCAGCCCTGTCTATGCAGAACCTGATGAGAATGTCCAGTCAAAACCTTCACGAGGCCCTCCCCCTAGTTCATGCCCCCCTCCCTTGCCAGCCTCCGAAGCCAGGCCCGGTGATTTGTTTGATGGAGGGATGGAGAAGGAGGAAGGGGAGGGAGTTGGGGGTGAGGCCCCTCCTCCATCTAAGCCCAAACGTCCAACCATCATCAGACCTGGGCATCCCCAGCGACCCTCTGCACCAACCCACAAGACAGATTCAGGTAGTAGACTTTGTGTGAGTGTGTGTGTGTGTGTGTGTGTGTGTGTGTGTGTGTGTGTGTGTGTGTGTGTGTTGTGTGTGTGTGTGTGTGTGTGTGCATGTGTGAGTTTGTATGAGAAAGATAATTAAATTAGAGATAACTGAATTGAATGAAGTTTGTAAATACGAGAGAGAGAGAGAGAGAGAGAGAGAGAGAGAGAGAGAGAGAGAGAGAGAGAGAGGAGAGACGGAGAGAGAGAGAGAGAGAGAGAGAGAGAGAGAGAGAGAGAGAGAGACGGACGGATGGACAGATGGACAGAGAGAGAGAGAGAGGAGAGAGAGAGAGACGAGAGAGGATGAGAGAGAGAGAGAGAGAGGAGAGGAGAGAGAGGTGGGGGGGAGAGGGGGTGGGGGGGGAGGGAGGGAGGAGGGAGGAGGGAGGGAGGGAGGGAGGGAGGGAGGAGGGAGGGGGTAGGAGGGAGGAGGGAGGGAGGGAGGGAGGGAGGGAGGGAGGGAGGGAGGGAAGGAGGGAGGGAGGAGGGAAGGGAAAGGAAGGAGGGGAAGGGTGGAGGGAGAATTATGTACCCATGCTTTTATGTGCGTCTTTGTGCATGCATTTGCTTGTGCAAGAGTGCTTGATTGCATGAGTATTGAGGCATTGTCAGTTTGAAAGAGATCTGATGGAAGTGATCCGACGGTAGACTTTGTTTTTGTGCTCTTCTTTCTCATTGCTGCAAGAGTTTTGTTTGGACAGAAGAAACTGATCACAAGTGTCTCTGCCTCACTTCCTTTGCAGAGAAACCAGCTCGTAACTCTCCAAGTCCCCCTAGTGCTAAGGAAGAGACGGCCGCGACAATTGCTGAGAAGGAGGCTGAAGCAGAAGACAATGGTCACAGGCTTCCTTTTAAGCCCAAACTCAGGCCCACAGTGCTGGGCCGCTCTGCTCGAGAGGAAACTCCTGCCACCAGCGAGGCTGGAAGTGCCCCTGGTCCTAATCATATCCTTGTCAACAACGAAGTGGAGTATGCTGTGATAAACAAACCAGTCAAAGACAAGAGTGCAGTCCCGGTGCTAAAAAAGCCAGAGGCACTGCAGATGCCAGGTGAGGGTGAGCCTCCCCCTATCCCACCCCCACTAAAGCCCAGTCGGGCTCCCAAAGAGGAGGAGCCTTCCTCACCCCCTCCCACTCCAAAGCCCAAGCCAGCCCCTAAGCCTAAACCCTCCATCCAGCCCAGAGCCAAGCCTGCTGTGGAGCCCTCTGGTGAGCAAAATGGAGGCTTGATGCTTGGGGTGACAGGCCATGTCAGGGAACCTGAGGAAGAGGATGTTTGTAATGCCGTGGAGAAACCTGCTCCATCTCTCCGACCAAAAAAGCCGACAGCTATTCGCAAGGTCACAAAGCCTGATTCAGAATCTGCTGCAGAGGACAGCAACGTGCCGTCTGGCTTTGTCTTCCCACCCAAGCCTGCAAGAACTCCTGCTGTGGAAAGGGACTCTGAGGAGGGCGATGGGAACGCTCCTCCTCCTCCTCGGCGCCCCATTTCTTTCATTGGTCTGCGAAAGGGCTCTCAACCTGAAGCCTCTCCAGCAACTGTGGATAATGAGAGCAGTCTAGCAGTTGACAGTAGAGCTGACAGTGGTAGTGGTTCAGATCAACCACCTCATCCTGCCACGCGGAGACCACCTCCTCCAAAGCAAAAGTCTGGGCACCCCAGCTCTGTGGTTGGAGTCTTGTCACAGGCAGAGGAAGTCTCAGTGTCAGATGCAGCAGCAGGAGGGACCATGGCCCCTAGGGGTCTTCCCCCCAGAGGGGCAGTGCCCCTGCCTGGAATGCCCAGGGCTGCCCAGGAGGAGCCAGTCATGAGGTCCCGCCCCCCACGCCCAGCAGGTCGACCCAAGTCTGTGGCAGTGTTCCCTCCAGCAGATAGTGGCAGTCAGAATGAGGTCAAAGCTGCCCCCTCCCCTAGGGCTGCTCAACTGGCATCAGAACTGCAGAAAGGTAGGGGTGAAATGTTGTATCATTTTATAAAGGGCCCAGATTCTTTAACCAGTGTCTTTGTAGATTATAGCAGGGTCTGGGGATGATAGCTAGTATGGTGTTTGATGATTGCTAAGGTGGAACGAATAAACTGCAGCAGTTTTTTGTGCAATAAATCAAGTTCCCACATTTGAGATTTCAGAAAATAGTATGGAGGCCTTAGAGGAGCTGAAAATATCTATGACAAGGTATAGCTTGCTGCATGGTTGGGGTTGTGCACCTGGTTGCAAATTTACCATAAACATTGTTATTGTTATTGCACAACAAATTACCATCTAAGTGAAATTTTTAAAATCACATTTGGATCTTAAGATGTAGCTACCCATTTCTTTGGATAGGCTGTTGATGACATCTGGTGAGCATAATGAATAACTAGTAGTTGGTTTATGTAAGTATTTATTCTTCTGAATGTATGGAGCTTTTGAGGGTGTGCAAGTTAAAAGGCATGTAGTTATTCAGCATTCTGTTTCACAGAAACTACCATTCATGACGGTGATGGTCAGTTCAGGGGAAAAGTTCAGTAGCTTTCTTAAAATATCATCAAAAAGAACAAATTTCCATTCATGCTTAGAAATGTTATATTATCTAATTTGAACATACTTAGTGTCTTATCGAGCTTAATGTTTGAATGTTTGAGGAAATAATGTTAGCGGATGAAGCAACAAACCAGACATACATTAGAGAACACTATCCCAGAACCCTCTTTTTAATTTAAATGGCATGCATAATATTTGAGAATTAGTTAGATCACATGACTGAACAGTGACAGAGACTATCTGATACTCAGTGATAGTCTCTGTGGCACAAAATGGTTATGCAGGACTGTGTTGATGTCATGGGAGGCTGGCTGAAGGGGCACTACTCTGTTGCATTGCAGATGCAGAGGCCGCACCACTATCAATGAAGCCACAGGGACTTCCAAGGCCTGAGAAGACTCCAGGCAGACCTCCCCCTCCCGGCAAATCTGCCCTCCCCCCCAAACAGTGAGTGAGCTGTATCTTGTGGCACCCCCACCCCCCACACTCCCTTCCCAAAACAATGGGTGTATGTTGCACTCACAAACACTGAGTTAGCTGTACCTCGTGGCATCCCCACCCCCCACCTCCCTTCCCAAAACAGTGGGTGTATGTTGCATCCCCCAAACACTGAGTTAGCTGTATCTCGTGGCATCCCCACCCCCCACCTCCCTTCCCAAAACAGTGGGTGTATGTTGCACCCACCAAACAGTGAGTGAGTGCTTTGAATCTGCAGAACCTTAAACAGTTATTTCAGTACCTCATATAGATAGTGAACTATCTGTGATTCACCCCACCCCCTAACCCCCCACCCCATGAATGGGCCGTATCTCAAAGTTCTCCTGACAGTGATCGAGTTCTATGTATCTACCAGTCCCCCCACCATCCCCATAGTAAATGTCATGTCTTACAGCCAAAAAGCTGTTTACAAACTGTGTCTCATAACTCCTGAACTAGTCAGTGAATTTCATGTGCTCTCAGACCCCTAGAAATTTGTCGTCTTCGATCAGATGTTATTTGCTACATTAAGTGAGATTCTGTTCCAGCCAATATATCTTTATATTAGTCAGATAGATAAAGGTTCAAAACATGACAGAAGGATAAACAGTGCAATGAGTGATGAGCACTTGACTGCAATTTTTACAGGAATAGATCCACCCCCACCAGGCCCGCTGGCAGGACGACGGGGAGCAAGGCAGTTGCAGGTATGTGTTGTTTGCTGCATGTTTTGGTATGAGGTTTTAAGCAAAACTTCCTTTAAAAAAACTTCCTTCAGCGCATTGAGTTGTACAGAAGTGCGCTATACAAATGCTATTCATTATTATTATTATTATTAAACAGTCATGTGAAGGACACCAACTTAACATATATATTCAGTGGAGTTTATTGAGTAGGGTGAGTAGTTTGATTTGTCCACCCCGTGTCCCCATAGCAATTCCCCCAGTGAATATGTTTTACCTTTGTGTTTTGGATGCAGCTAAAATATTTGATCAGTGAATAACAAAGCTGGGCAAAGAGAGTTATCGAATGATCCACTTGCTTAATATAAAATACATATTTGGAAAATGACTGGTAATTATAAATACTGGATGAATGTTTTTTCTCCTCGTTATCTTGAGCGACTTGGCCAGTGATGATTAGAGTCTGTGCATGGTGACTGAAGTTTCTAATGATGTATACAAGTTCAGGTGGTCTGCTGGTGATGGTGGATGCATGAGTAATGCTGACCATGCTTACTCTTTGCTTGAGTACAGCCAGCTTGCCCCTGCCTCCCCGTCCTGGCCCCAGTCACCCTCTGTACCACTACACATTGTGTCACCCCCACGCCATCGCCCAGCATGACTTCTCCACCTCCCAGCCTGGAGAACTCCCTCTGAAGGTGACTTTCTTCATTATTGTGTACTTGACTATATATTGTGTACTATGTATATATCCATAACAGTTCAGGAGATCCATGATATTAGGCAAGAAAACCCCACAAGAAAGTGGTTACAGCAACATAGCATCAACAACAACATCATGGAACAGTAAGTCAGCCTGATTACCCCAACCAAGGAGGTAACTTTTTCCCTTGGTTAGTTCCTTCATTAGTCTGTTATTTGGCAAAATAAGTTTTGAAGTTCAAAACGGATTGTGATAAAATTTGGTGCAAGCTCAGGGTTTCACCCAACAAACAATCCATTAAATTTTTTAGGTTATCTGTTAACTCGTTTTGGAATTACTACGATAAAGGGAAATTTTGTCATGCATCATGAAGTTAATAATGTCAAACTATTGATGACAACGGCCTATGCATTCCACACTCTGAGACTGCTAGCAGGTACTACAATGGAGTAAACTTCATAGCATCAGGTCTGGCTAGCAAAACATCCTGCCTGAATTGTACAGACCATGGAAGAGAAATTGTGGCTTCCTTGGCAGAGGTTTGCGCTCTCTCTTAGTGCTCTCTTGTTATTATTGTTATTGTTGTCATCATCATCATCATCATCATCATCATCATCATCATCATCATCATCATCATCATTATCATTATCATTATGATATAAAGAGGCCAGGTTAAAAAAAATTAAACATTCTTTCATTGAAATTATTGATTAAAAAAAAACTTAAATAGTGGATTCCTCTAAATGCTCATTGGGTAGGAAAGATAAGACAACATGCATTTTATTGTTTTCTATAAATTTCTTCTTTTTATGATCAGAAAAAAAAGTTTAGGGTTGGCAGAAGAAAAAAAGGGATCAATCGGATGACCATAACCACAACTTTTTGGGGGGCCTTTTGTAGCTCTTTGCCTGCAGGATTACATTATTTACACAGATGTTTTCTTTTAATTTACCCTGCATTTATGTATGAAAGATTCTGTGACTGCTCTTCCAAGTTAGAGTAGCTCATGCTTTTCAGACAACTTTCTTTTTGCATACAAGTCTTCAGACATTTCTTGACCTCAGTCTCTTTTATAAATGTCCCACCCCCACCTCACCCCCCACCCCCACCCCACCCCCACCCCCCCCCACCTCACCCCCCACCCCCACCCCCACCCCACCCCCATGTTGTAAAGTGAAAGTCACACTGATTTAACTTGTGGGAGACGTGCCTTTCTTTCATGCACCTGTCTTGTGTTGCGTGGCAGGCAGGGGAAGTGGTGGTGTTGCTTCGACGCTCCAACCCCGAGTGGCTATTGGGCCAAGTGGGCCACAGGGAGGGCATCTTCCCCCAGAACTTTGTGGAGATCATCCACCCCCTGCATGATGAGGTAGTGTCTCCTCTCTCTGTTTCCCTGTTGCTCTCTTGTCCCAAGTTTTTCCCCTTTCCTTCACTGTGTTGGCAGATATGTTTGTTTCCTTGTTTTCATTCTATCATCATGAAAGTCTTGCCCTCAGTTATGCTCTTCTCTCTGCAGTCTTAGAAAGTTATTTACCCTTCACTTAATTTAATAATGGTACAAATTTTGCATCATGTTTACGCTACTGGTATACTATTTCACAGAATTTATAAAATATGTTAATTTTATTTGCTCCCTCCTGATTTGTCAGAGCTTCACAATTTGCAAACAATTTCTTTTACTACTATTCCAAGACTATGCTATGGTTGTTTGACCTTTTCTTAATGACTTTTGTCTGAAAATGTATGTGTAACAACAATATTAAATGCAAGTGTATATAACTGCAATTCCCTGGTGCTGTGCTTGTTCACTGAAGTTCTGAAGAGTGACTTGAATGTGACAACTTGATGACATGATTGATACATAAACATGGCTAGAATTCTGCATAATGTTCTTTCCACACCAGGTGAGCTTGGTACAGGAAATGGCAGCTCCAAGTGCCTCACCCTTCCCTGCACAGCGGAGGAAGATGGAGGTGACATCGGGGCCACGCTGTGAGGCACGCTTTGACTTTGAGGGAAGCAACAGCGAGGACCTGAGTTTCGAGGAGGGGGACGTGATCAAACTGCTGGAGCGAGTGGGGGCAGAGTGGCTGAGGGGAGAGCTTGGTGGAGTCCAGGGCACCTTCCCAGCATCCTTTGTAGAGATCATCGAAGACCTTCCCAGCCAGGACATGCCTGATGGGGGAAAGGGCAATGTTGTGACGGCCATCTTTGATTTTGAAGGCATAGAGGATGAACTGTCTTTCCAGGTGAGATGTCTGAATATGGAATCATTTCATTTGCTTTCTTTCTTTCTTTTTTTAAAGATCTTTTTCAGTGGCAAAATGATGATTTTTGTACTCAAGTCTTTCCTATTGAAAGCAGTTTCAGCCATAGTTATGAATGATAAGTTGCCATAAGAAAAAAACAACACCTCACTTTACTTTTACTTTTACTTGGATACAAATAATTTAAAATGTATGGAGTTGTTGCTCTTTTTCACCTACCCAGGAGAATCCTAATTGCCTCCAAGGGCATTCAAGACTAATACAAATATCTTTGGATCTGACAGTGAACCAGCTACAAACTGGTATGTGCTCTGGAGATGGAGATGGTACTGGTTTTTTACTGTGCATGTGCCATATAGATCACCCATAAAACATAAAAAAAGAACTTTGTTATTGAAACATGGAATGCCACTCACTCAAGGCTGTAATACTAAGTGGTACATGTAGTAAATATGTAAGAAGGCTGTGACTACATTCAAGATACAGTAGCTGTCTGCAGAGAAGCCTACACTTCTCTCTGTCTCTAATAGAGAGTTCTTTGACACCGAAACTGCTCTGACACTTCAACAAGTCAAACATAATGATAAAAAAAGAGTCTTAGTGAATGGCATGCTGTTGGGTGCTTGCAGAGAATCGATCTGTTTCTCCATTAATTTTGATGTTAAGTGAAAGTTGTTGGGAACCCAAACAGGGGCGAGATGTCCTTTCCTAAATTAAACAAATCCTATACCTATGCTTTTTGCTGTACCCCATACAGGCAGGACAGAAGGTGGAGGTATTGGGGCTGGTGTCAGACGACTGGCTGATGGGAAAGATAGGGGACCACAAGGGCAAGTTTCCAGCAACTTTTGTGGACAGAGTGCCCTCTGACCTTCCCACCTTGACCCCTGCCCCCTCAAGCCGGGGTGCCTCTGCTGTGGGCCTTCCCTCTGGTGCCAACTCATCTTCATCCCATGACTCTCTCAGACATGCAGGGGCAGAGAGGCAGGCTGAGGTATGGCTCTCTCTGTTGTTGAGACAGGAATTAAAAGTGTATGTGTGTGTGTGTGTGTTTGTGTGAGTGTGTGTTTGTGTGTGTGTGTGTGTGTGTGTGTGTGTGTGTGTGTGTGTGTGTGTGTGTGTGTGTGTTTGAGTGTGTGTGTTTGTGTGTGTGTGTGTGTGTGTGTTTGTATTTGTGTGTGTGTGTGTGTGTGTGTACATGTGTGTACATGTGTGTGTTTGTGTGTGTGCGTGTGCATGTGTGCGTGTGTACGTGCATGCATTGGGAAAAAAAACCCAATGGCTGGCTGCAATCAGCATAGAAGTGACATGATGAAGCCTGGCATCTGTTTCTGTCCATTGAGATCCGTCTATACACTTTGACTGTACACAGAGAAGCCATTGTCAAAGGTACTACTTCAGAGCAGTGCTTACAATGCTGAACATGGTATAGATAGGGGCATTGGCCAGCAGTGTGTAGGTCAAGCATTTAATAATCCTCAATACCAAAACAAGTGTTTTTGTCAATACTTCAATCTTTGATATGATGCATATGATTGATAATTATCTTCTTACTGTGTACCTATCTTTTAATCACCTTCAAAATTAATATGATCCCCATTATCTGAAAAGAAGTTTACTTTTTATATGTTCATATTAAGAAGTTCTGGAAAGTACCAAAAAACAATTTCTTGCACAAAGTAGTAATTCTGCATGTATGAAGCAATTACTGCTTCATTTTTCTTCTTTTTCCTCCTCCCTCCCTCCCTCCCTCCCTCCCTCCCTCCCTCCCTCCCTCCCTCCCTCCCTCCCTCCCTCCCTCCCTCCCTCCCTCCCTCCCACCCTCCCTCCCTCCCTCCCTCCCTCCCTCCCTCCCTCCCTCCCTCCTCCTCCTCCCCCCTTCTCCCCCCCATCTTCCTCCCCCTCCTTTCCCCTTCTTATCATGGTATTTTTTTTCTTCCTCTTTTCCTTCTGTGCATGACTGGTATAGTTCAGTGCTAAAGAACAGTTGTGTTGTCTGTTACAGCAGTCTGGCAAGGCCCTAGCCAGGGCAGTGGCTCTCTATGACTTCAACAGTGACCAGGATGGGGACCTGACATTCAGAGAGGGAGACACCATAAGTGTGCTGGAGTTCATGGAGGGAGAGTGGCTGAGGGGGTGCATTGATGGTAGAGAGGGCCTTTTCCCTCAGAGTTTTGTGGAACTTGGAGACAGTGAAACCGGTAAGCATGGTTGTAGCTTTTGATCCTTGCTACTGTCTCTGGAGAGAAGAGTCAAGTATGAAACTGGTGAAAAGCCAAGGTGCAGTTACTATGTCTGTAAAAGAAAAAGGAGAGAGAGAGAGAGAGAGAGAGAGAGAGAGAGAGAGAGAGAGAGAGAGAGAGAGAGGGGGGGGAGAGAGAGAGAGAGAGAGAGAGAGAGAGAGAGAGAGAGAGAGAGAGAGAGAGAGAGAGAGAGAGAGAGAGAGAGAGAGAGAGAGAGAGAGAGAGAGAGAGAGAGAGAGAGAGAGAGAGAGAGGGGGGGGGGAGAGAGAGAGAGGGGGAGAGAGAGAGAGAGAGAGAGAGAGAGAGAGAGAGAGAGAGAGAGAGAGAGAGAGACACAGACAGAGAGAGACACAGAGAGAGAGAGAGGGGGGGGAGAAGGAAGAGAGAAAAAGAAATAAAAAGTTTGTTTCCTTTTATTGATATGTTGTTGTGATGGTTTTGCTATGAAGGCATTATCATTGAACAGTTTCTAGTATATCAAAGCAAATCACAGTAGGCAGTTTTCCATCCCTTCAACTTCCATGTTGATACAGTAGGACTTTCAAAACAATATCTTCTCTTTTTAGTCCAGCTGTGAAATGAGACAAAATAACTGAAGATGCGTTTGGTTTTTGTTTTCTTTCTTTCTTTAACAAACTTAGATATCCAACTCCTGTTACAAGAGATCATTAAGTGCAAGGTTTACTGTGTTATAAGGAAGTGTTCGGACACTCCTCCTTTTGCCAGACCAACCAGTTAAGTTACATCAATACCTTGATAACACAGTTTTCTCTCCATAGAGGCAGCATATGATAGGGGTTAGGACTGATTTAATGTTGGACATTTCCTTTATGTTGATTGAGCAATTTCTTACCTGCTGCTGTTGTTTGATGTTCTGACAGCAAGAAACAAGTGAAATGCTGACAATAATGTATTTTTCATTCTCATCATGTCTCTTTTTCCCATATATGGAACAGCCTGGAGAGACTCTGCAGATAAATAGGTAGACATCATGCCAGCACTTGAAATGACACCCATCTTCCTGGCCTGTAGACTTTCCTGCTGTTTTGGGAAGGATTCATTTACAAGCGCCATCACTGGCTTCCGCCTCCCTCCACCCTCATGCAGCTTGTCCTTGTCCTCACTCTTCTGATTTCACAGGGCTTTTTCTTGACACCTTGCTCTGGGCTGATGGCGATATTTGTTTTACATGACTTGCACCAGGACAAGTTACAGTGTAGATGTTGGTGAATTTCTTGAGAATGAATTGGCCAGAAAATCTGAGTTTTTATGTCTTTTTCTTTTCTTTTTTTAATAAAGATTTGTTTGAACTTTTTGGCCACCTTGACTGGTCTGCTGATTGAGATGGGAATTTAGGTATGATTTCTATTAATATTTTGGATCACTTCAACTGATCTTCTGCATGTCTGGATGTCATGACCAAATACTCACTGCTACTATGAAATTTTTTCATGGAGACAGCTTGGCTTAGACATGAAGCTTGATTAGAATTAATGTGTTGACATGATATGGATTGACCTTGTGGTTATCTTTTTCCTCCTCTCAATCATGGTGCACTTAGTATGTGCATGTACTTATTCACCTGGGGCTTTTTTAAATCTCAGAGGCACCTTCTCTTACTTTGCAATGTGATCTAAACAATTTGTTTCAATGCAGCAGATTTAGGGTCACATTTCATTTGTAGATTAATTGAACTGTACTATTGATTATCTCCCATAGCTTCTTTGTGTAAAAATTACATTTTTCTTTCTTTTCTTTCCTCTCTGTCTTTCTGTCTGTCTGTCTGTGTCTTCTGTCTTTCTCTCTCTCTCTCTCTCTCTCTCTCTCTCTCTCTCTCTCTCTCTCTCTCTCTCTCTCTCTCTCTCTCTCTCTCTCTCTCTCTCTCTCTCTTTCTGTCTCTCTCTCTCTCTCTGTCTCTCTCTCTCTCTCTCTCTCTCTCTCTCTCTCTCTCTCTCTCTCTCTCTCTCTCTCTCTCTCTCTCTCTCTCTGTCTGTCTCTCTGTCTCTCTCTCTGTCTCTCTCTCTCTCTCTCTCTCTCTCTCTCTCTCTCTCTCTCTCTCTCTCTCTCTTTCTCTCTTTTCTTTGTCACTGGCTCCCCTTCTTCCCCTCAACCCTCACCCTCAGCCCCCACCCCAGCCTCAGCACTGCAAACCCCTCACCCCCCTTTGTGTTGTAGCAGCCACTGCCTCAGGTGCACCCTCCTCACCCCACACCCCCCTTGGCCATGCTCGTGCCCTGTATGACTTCATAGGACAAGACAGCTCAGAGCTATCCTTCAAGGTAAGACTGTACTTTCACATCTGGACTGTCTAATGAGGCCTGCTGTTCCAGTATTCATAGTGTGATAGAGAAGTTGAATGGTTGTGTGGGAAGGTTGATGTTTGAATGATAAGAACATAACTGCCATGGGTTTTGTTGCTATCTCTAGAATATAAATTTACATGGAAAATTAGAAAACTTCTGTCACCCGTAGGGTTAAAAGTTGTAATTCTGTGCTAATTTGTTTCATTTATCCAGGTTTCAAAGCCATGTGTATCATTTTGCCTCAATTGGTAGAAATATCCTACCTGCATCCTAGCTGTTTTCATTGCTGAAATACTGTTCTTAAACTTAAGAGCATGAGGCTTGTAACTGTGTAAGTTTCAATCATAATTTCTTATGCTCAAAATGGCAGCTATTGAGGAAGATAAACAAATGAGAATTTATTTGAAGCGTTGAGATCTTCAATGAAGAGAACAACACTTCTTAAGCTTTTCTTGGTATTCATTCAGAAGAAGCAACAATGATGTCCCTAATATAAATAATAAACAACAGTAGTGTTCATAGGTTGTGCTTTCCATTTGAAATAATGATCTAGCAAAAACAGAAAAGAAATATCTTAATTTTTATTGGCACTGGAATAACATACTTTCTTATTATCTTTGTGAGTATTTCATAACACATCATACTTTCATTAAAACTAGCCATGATACAGATATTATATTACTGTTATTGTCACTCTAACCCAATCAAGATATTTCTGTATTTTATAAAGAGTTTCATGGAAAGTCTATTTGTATTTAATTTCTGGAATCTTCACTGGTGCTTACAGGAATGCACAGTTGCACACAATTCTATTACATAGTATTCAGTGGTGTGCTCTAACCATCATTTTGGTTTTGTTTGCACATCGCAGAGGAAATGTTGTGTGCTAAGGTAATTAAATGTAGTAGCTACATGTGCCACTGTCTGTTATCTGAAAATGCTGTGGACCAAGCCTTGATGTTAAATTGGAAATTATACTGACTTAGTAGTGTGAAATCATTTTGTTAGTCTCTTCAGAATCCTTTGTTATTTCGTGCTGATCATGATGAATTCTGCTAAATTTGCAAACAATTGTCAGTTTTTCAGTCATCTATGTTCAATTTGCTTTTAGCATGATTGTTTTGTTTGCATGGTCTCTTTCAGTTTTAAAATCAGAGTTGTCAACAAGTAAATGTGTAGCAGTTTATTATTTTAAAGGCATGTTTGATATCTATGATTTGATTAAAATATCTGATATACAATTTTTTATGCCGGTGTGTAAATACATCATGGTGTAATGCATTCAACCATGTACTATATCCTCATAGCTGGATCTGGCATTTATACATTGTATATACATGGAGATCTTTCAGCAATGGACCATAAATCATTTTCTGAATGGGGCTTGTGCCACTCATATAAGTTTCAACAAAGCTGAATGAAGGTAAATACTCTTCATGTTAGAAGTATGAGTGTAATTTTACATCAAAGACTTAAAAAAAGTTGTGTACTCTGAGCAGGAGAGGGCTCGGTGTCCTCTCACTTTGAGCTTGTCTGTGGCAGGAAGGGGACATAATCACACTGGGAGACTTCCCTCCTGGAAGCACGGATTGGCGCCAGGGGGAGACTGGTGGACACAGGGGCCTCTTTCCTGTGGCTTTTGTGGAGAATCTGGACTGACCAGGAACTCCAGCATTCTGACACTCTGCTCTGTCACAAGACCCCTTGTAGACAGCAAGCACTGGATGTGAACAGTGATGATGCAAGGGAACTCACACTACAGTCTGTTCTCTCTAACATATATAAGGGAGCAAGAGACTGTATGTGTTCTTAGCAGATTCCAGCTACAACTGTTTTCCTGTAGTGATGTATAAGGAGTTGACTGGAATGTGACCACATTTTGATGGACTGTCATTCTCCATAATACAGAGAAGGAAATAAATGAAAAGCTAGTAGTAGTATGAGGATTTAATGTTTTACTGCTAGTTCACCTGAAGTCATGTTGGAGAAAAAGATGGAAAAAAGAGAATTTGAATCTTTGACTATGTGGAGGGATGTGAGGTGTATTATGTATTATGTACTTCAGTGCTAATTCATCACACTTTCCTTGGTATTTTACTATTTTCAATTGTCTGAGAAACTTTGAAAATATATAATTTGGCATTCTCAAGCAATATTGGAAAGTAGATTTTGTCATTTTTCATAGCATTTGCATACATATCTATTAACCTTTTCAAGGCCCAACATCTGTAGTTAAAGTGATGAAGAAAATGCATGAGTTGTGACTGCAAGACTTTCACATGATCTGCATCATTAATGATACAGTAATTGCTGAGCTTTCTTCTTTCTTTTTCTTAGCCATTATTTAGTAGAGGACAATCAGTAATAAATGAGCTATTTTTACTATGTCACACTTCCACTTTCCAGATATGTCATCAATGCACACATCAGATGCTATTGTACACATCAGGTGCTCTCACAATTTGTGTCTTAAATCACTTTGATAATTCATCATCAGTAAATATGATACTTTGAGAGGAAATCCAGTGCTTTTTTTCTATGAAACAACAAAACCTGAACACTTTGTGATTCATGTTCATCATACGCAGAGAGCCTTATCTTTTATGCATGTAAAACTTGTGCATAAGTGCCTCTTTGTTACAGATGAATAAGTTCCTTGTGAGAGTTTCAATATAAAAAGCAAGATTCCATTTAAATGAAAGTTATATTTTGCAAACCTAAATATTCCTACTTAGCTTTTTGTGGAAGTAATATGCACAGTTGTGGCATGAAAATGTTCAAACATTGCAACTTATTTGAATGCTTTGGAGACGTTGAGCAATCGGATGAATCTATTTTATACTACAACTTTAAAATATTGCTGTATGTGTATATGACTATTTTATAATGACTTTCTATTTTATATGAATGTTTTCTTATTTCTTTCTCACTTTATCATGACGTGTCTTTAAAAAAATCTTGCATATAAATTGCATGGTATTGTCTCATTGTTGAAAAATATTTTCCTATCAGAAAACCCTGTTGCTTGGCAGCGCCACAGAATGTAATAGAGGGTCCTAAAATCTGCTTTTCCCATGTTTATGACTTTATTCACACTTTGTCGCCTGTATTGTGCTTTTGCCCCTGTCTCTAGAGCAGACTGCAGAATTAGTTTTAGTATTCACATGTAATTTTATAATGCAATAAAACTAAATAATAATTTGAGCAGTTGCAAATGCTATCAAAATGTAATTCTGCTGTTGTTTCTCCAATTTTGCATTTTTTAAATATAAAGATTGTAATATTATGCCAGTATTTAGTCATAGCAGCGTCTCTTTACTCTTTACAATATGTCTTGCATGAATACCAAATTTCTGTATCATGTACATGTATCATGAAATTGTCATAACCATAGAGTCTCATTTTGTAAGAACTTCCCCTAAACTGGTGTCTCCTCATGAAAAATGTTTTCTCTGAAGTGATCTTGTATCTTTATTTAGTGTGATTTGTATTTGTTGTGAAATCTGAAAGTTTAATAATTATGAAGATTTTAAAATGTCTTTGCATTAACTGTCAGCATGAATTTGTGTCTTGCACATTTGAGAAGCATGGGCAACATTTGTATAATCACTGCTGGAAAAATCTTGTTTGAACTGTTGACTCTAGTCAGTGTCTTGTCAAATGAGAAATTGAGGGGTTTAATGTAGTGCTTGGTATGTATGGCTTCATTACCATTGCAATATGTTTGATGATAAGCACATATATCCTGGCTTCATAGATTTTGGCTATTAGGATTATTTTACCTTACACACTGGTGCATCTTGAAAACTGCAAGTACAAAGACAGAAAAAACCACACACACACACACATATGCATACACACAAGCACACTCATGAATATATGTGTGTACATGGCACACTACCTCGTTTTATGATGAAGTTATATAGTATAATTCAATGAAGCAGCAAATTTCACATATTTCCACTATATCTTTTTCTACATTATAATATGCATGCATGATTTTACTGTATGGATTGAAAAACGATGCCTCTCTATGTACACAAGTATTTTGTGTAGTTTTTGCATTGCTTTATGAATGGGAAAGCTATATATTGCTATATTATATGGCTTGTATCATGCATCATGGGAAACTTACGCAAGGGAACTGTGCAATGCGCGAAGTGATTTTAATAAATGGAAAATATTAATGCCAAATTATTTCAATTATCAGTCTTATCAATGTGCTTGTGGAAGTCAGTGACAATGAAAAACTTGAAAAAGTATTACTTTCCACAGTGTTGCAGAAGGGTTAAGTGACCCTTGGATGGGATGATTTTGAAATTGTAAAAAACTCTATTCTTACATCCTTTCAATGACTTTTTCTGTGCTGCCTAATGTGTTTCTTCAATACCACATTCTCACCAAACGTCTTGATCTAGTTCTAAGTGTTCCTGTCTGTGGCAGCCTTGTCCTGCATAAGATCTGTTCTAGTGATTACCAATGTCATGCAGAGAATATTGAGGGTACTGTATATGAGAGGTACTAGACAAGGTTCCTCTGCACACTGATGAATGAAGTCAACAGGCTTGTGGAATCTTTGGCAACTTGCAATTTATTCTGCACTGTAAACAAGTACATGCACACCATTCGGGTTTCCTTGCTGCAGCATTAGAACATATGTGATATGTCAAGTCATTCTGAAGAGCTCTATTGAGAAATTAGGGGTTGATATTCAGTATATATAATGAGGATGATTTTTGTTTCATCTGGTTATGATGATGGTATTTAACACTCGCAAGGAAATTAGTAGCATATCCTCTTATGCATTGTCTGCATGTGTTTTGAGTGAGTGCAAATATATGTGCATACTGCATAATGTATTATTTTAAAACAGAAAATGTTGCCTAAAGCACTGCAAGAATTGCTTACGTCACTACTAGCAAACACTCCTTGACTTTCTATATGCCAGCATGTATGGATCATCTTGAACCAGCTTCCCATATTTTTATTATATGGTCCACATCCAGAGACATCCATTTTTATTCCTGTGTCTTTAGGATGGGATATGTGATAGAGATTAATGTATTTCATTGACAGAGAACGGTAGCTTCAAAAAAGAAGAAAGATTAAAATGCAGGCTTGACTTTTTTTACCCCCAGGTAGTGAAGGCAACAGTTCTCCATGCTGCCAGTGCTGCTTTGGAATCAAAGTGTCTTAGATCTGAGTGTACAAGTGGGTAAAGTGTAAAGCAGTTTGAGCCTTGAACATGGGTGCTAAGGCACTATATGAAACCACACTTTTACCTTTACCTTATAAAGAGCTTCAGAGACCTTTAGTGTCGGTGTGGGTTAGAGTTTGTTGTTGCATCAAGTCACAAAGTGATGATTGTGCTGTAGTTCTGCTGCTGATTATTTCTCGTTTCTCTCTTTTTCTTTCACCACTGTTGAAAGCCTTCCCTGTAAGAAGCCAGCTGTATTTGGCATTTTACACTTCACTTGCATGATTAATTGGTTATTTGATGAATTATTCCTGTGTAATAAATGTGAAATAAATGTTGCAGAGTGATTAAGTACACAGCACATGCATATTATGATACAAACATTTATTTTCAAAGGTATTTTTATGCTGTCATACATATTCACTCCATTTTTATGGGTATTTACATGGTATGGATTTGTTTGAAAATAGTTTTGGCATTTATGTAATGATTTCTATTTATTCAGTCTCAACTCTCTGTAGATCCACATAATTCATATATTTTCTACATTTAGTATGATGCCATTACAATAACGCATCCCCGTTATACCCCAATGTTTAAAGAATACCCAGATTTCCTTCCGTCCCAGGGATAGAATCACGGCACTGCGCCTCGCACATCGTCCAACCCCAAAGCATGCTTGCCCATCTCCGCCTGTCAAAAGACATGGTTTTAACAAGCGAGTAGAGGCTGAGCCTCGCACATCGTCCAACCCCAAAGCATGCTTGCCCATCTCCGCCTGTCAAAAGACATGGTTTCAACAAGCGAGTAGAGGCTGAGGGGCTGACCTGTGTACTCATGAGTACGTATGAGTTGAAACCATGTCTTTCTGACAGGCGGAGATGGGCAAGCATGCTTTGGGCTGGAAGATGTGCGAGGCGCAGGGCCGTGGTTCTATCCCTGGGACAAGAAAAATCTGGGTTTATTTAAATATCGTGACAATGTGGGATGTTAATTGGCTGCAACCTTGTGTCGTTAGCTTTGGTTTAAACGTCTACGACGGACCAAAGCAAAAAGACAAAAAGTATTTACAGGAACTTCACAACCCTTCAAACTTGTTTGTTATAAATGTGTTGTTTTTGTTGTTTTTTGTTTTGGGATGGGAAAAGCAAAGGTTTTTGAAGTATATTACTTGTTATGGTGGATGTTTTCAAGAAAAGACGACAAAGCAACATATTCGTGTGTGGGCACTTGGGCTTTGCATGTAGATTTGATAAACATATATCTCTGCCTTGTGTAATTGTTAAATCACACTTTGCTCAAGTGGGTGGGGGAAATTATGCATAGGTACGAACACACTATGATTTTGTAAATAGTTAAGCAGGCACAAAGGCAGGAGAGAGAGGAAGACAGTAAGAACTACAGCCAATATTTCAGTCAGGAGAAAGTGTAGTGAGAAAACGGCGACACCAAACGATTATTTGTTTTACTTGGTCATCCCGGGGCTTAATATTTTTTTCGCCCGATTCAAGGGAGATGACTCTTAACACATTGTAATTATTCAAGAATCGCTTCCCTTCCTTCACTGAGTAGCCACGGCATTCTGAACACAGAGATGTAATACTATATTCACTAGTCTCAGCCACGCTGAATGTAGCCACGGCTGTGATGGCCACCACCGTCCCCTCTGCCGCTGTAGACTGCATCGATGGTCTGGCGTTGTTCTGTGAGCTGTGTCTTTACTTGCTCATACTGCCGTGCTGCAGTGATGGCATCTTGGAGTGTTAGTGTTGGTATCAGTTGGAGCTTTCCTGAGAGCTCGCGATCAAGAACTCCAAGGACAAGACGATCTCTGTTTCATCTTTGTTCTGTATCTGTGCTAGCTTTGCCAGATCATACAAATCTCTCACGTAGGCTTCTATGGTCTCCCCCTGCTTCTGGTTGCGCGAGTGGAACCTGGCCCTTTCATGTATGACGTTTACTTGCGGAATGAAGTAGTCATCAAATTTCTCTGAACAGTCTTGTAGACTTTCCCTTGTTCTTCAGACAGTTGAAATGACGTCAGAATCTTCTCTGCGTCTGGGCCCATGACGTAAATAAGAGTACTTATCTGAACCTCCGCGTCTTCTTTGTGCAGCTTTGAAGCCGTGAAGAATCTCTGGAAACGTTGCTTCCACTCGGGCCATGCTGTAGGTTTGCTAAAGTCGAAGTTTTCTGCACAGAGGCAACTAAAGTCTCTTGCCACGTTGCTTGCGGCCGGTTGCTTGCCATGTGGCAGGCAATGCTGGATGCTGAGCTCGCACACGCTTCCACTGTGACCTTTCACCTCTCGCCACATTTGAACACGTAGACCCGCGGACACATGGTTCTGCGTGTGACCTGCATTTTGAAATTTAAAATGTAGAAGCTTTCACGACCTATTGATGCATTCAACATACAACTTTGATAAATTAATGCTGTTCATGGCTTACATTTTCTTTGGATGGGGTTTCTAGTGTCCCCAGCGTTTTCTGTGCGAAGCGAAGACAAGTCCGCCATTAAATGTGCAATAGTCGCAAGAACACGAGAACGAGGCTGGATTCACAGAGAGTGGCTGGAGTAGCACGCCACTGCCCCCAAAACTAGAACAGGTTGAAACACGAGCAACTCAGTTGCTGGTGGCGTGGAAAGTTGCTTGGAGTGCCAGTTGTTTTCAACCGACATCGCACACGAAGCAATGTACGGCAAGCCATCGAGTTGCCGGAGTGGAGATGCCTCGTGTGGGGAGGCTTCAGGAAACCGGTTCTAGAAAGTTCGCAGCAAGACTCACACTGGATTTGGATCTCAGATCAGCACACGTACAGTTCACAGTTTACCGCTGCCACCATGTTGTGTTCCGAGCGTTGTACTTCTTTCAATCAAAAAAGACTGGAGGCTTATAAAAAGTTCAACTCGTAGAATTTACTATGATACTTCTTACAGTGTAACTGCACGTGTCGAAGGCCCTCCACATGGCGCCCGACAATTTCCCCCGCCGCGCATGCGCATAACACGTCATCTAATGACATAGCCGAATGAAGGCAAAACCAAGTGATACAAACACGATAACACAACAAGATTAAAACCTCGGGCAGAGAAAATCATTGCTGAAGAGCAGGCAGGTTTCAGACCAGGTTGGAGCACCACCGAACAGATCTTCAATCTGAGAGTCCTGTGTGAGAAACATCTACAACAC
>JAWQFJ010029482.1:0-12395 GCA_034096865.1 Theodoxus fluviatilis | reverse complement strand
CTAGTAGATTACGCCAGAGGGGTGGGAGACCGACCAACGAAATAAATCTAGGAATTTCAAATACGCATCCCCTCTCTGTTCTCTGTCAAGCCCCATCAAGTTGCTGCCTTCTACAGGCAGTGCAGAGAGAGGACGAAGCAGATGGGAAGAGAAGAAAAGAGTGCATGAGGAAAAGTAAGGGACAGACATGAGGAGCAAAGAAATAACAAGAAGGGCAAAGCCCATACGACTCACATGCTTGACCTTGACCTTTATATGACCTTGACCTTCAGGTGACCTTCAAGGTCAAGGTCAAACAACTAAACCTACCAATGACATCATACACTAAGAAATGCTTTACACATTTTTCCTACCAAAATACATGTGACCTTGACCCAAGGTCAAGGTCATCCAAGGTCATGCAACACAAAGCTCTTAATTCAAGACATAGGAAGCACAATGGTGCTTATTGGCACTTTCTAGAATGAGATATAGTCACTTTTAGTGGTTCACTACCCCATTTTGGTCACATTTCATAAGGGTCAAAGTGACCTTGACCTTGATGATATGTGAACAAATGTGTCTCATGATGAAAGTATAACATGTGCCCCACATAATTATTAAGTTTGAAACAGTTATCTTCCATAGTTCAGGGTCAAGGTCACTTCAAAATATGTATACAATCTAACTTTGAAGAGCTCCTGTGACCTTGACCTTGAAGCAAGGTCAACCAAACTGGTATCAAAAGATAGGGCTTGCTTTGACCTATATACCACTTGTAGCTAAGGTCGCCATTCTCAATAACGTGGGAGAAAATTGGGAAAATGTGAAAAATGACTGTTTTTGAGACCACATTTATGGCTCCTGTGACCTTGACCTTGAAGCAAGGTCAAGTCACTATGTATGTTTTTTGAGGCCTTGTCATCATACACCATCATGCCACATTTGGTGTTGATAAACTTAATAGTCTCCGAGAAAAATCCAACGTTTAAGTTTTTTACGCCCGGACGGACGGACGGACGCCCGGACGGACGGACGGACGCCCGGACGGACGGACGGACGACACGGCTCAGTACATAGACTCACTTTTGCTTCGCATGTGAGTCAAAAAAGAAGAAAAAGGAGAAACACGCAACGAAGTTTAATCAGTTTTAGCGCCGGCTAGCAGTGTCATAGTGTGGAATGCATACGCCGGTTTGCGACACACGGCAGCCTATGGCCTAAGGCGATAAACGTTTCTTATGGTTGCAATTCCAAAACGAAATAACCGAAAAAAGTCAATAGAATGTTGCATGGGTGAGACCCTTACGTTGCACAAAATGTCGTCAGAATCAGTTCTGAAATTTTAAAGTTATTTTGCCGAATAAGGAACTAACGAACGAACAACTAAGCGACTGAAAAACAGAGACAGCCTCCTTGGCGGAGTGGATCAACAGGAATGGAGTGAGAGGACGGAAGTCAGGACTCTGGTCAGACCCCATTCAGTGCGGCTGAGATTCAGTGTTCAGAATGGTCAGACCCCAGGGACTGCGATGACCGACGGTGAGGAGTGCAATCAGGAACAAAGTGTTTCCCATCTAGGGCTTGGCAGAGTTTCCGTACCGCACGGAAATTCTCTTTTGGCCCCCACCATCCCTTCCCTCCACCCCTAGCGCCCTTTCATTTCAGTATTTGTACCCTTCAGCAATTGATAGTTACAGGCGTGTGCCATTACTGCTATTAGTGGTGCAGTGGGCGGCAAACTATACACTCACACACAGAAATACACTCACTACAATTCTACCTCCATCTCGCCCCCCACCCCGCCCCCTTCCTATGGCAGCCAGGACAGATGGGAAGGGCCCCGAGTAGGGGGGGGCTGGGGGAAATGGGGGGGGGGGGTTTGGGGGGTTGAAGGGGTTTGGTGGGTGGGGAGGAAACCAGATTGAGCGAGACCAGCCTGGCTGGTACAATCAGGGCACGCAGAGCTACAGTGACTACAGCCAGTATCTCCTGCCTGCCTGCCTGCCTGCCTGCCTGTCTGTCTGTCACGGGATTGCATTCTCCCCAGCTTGGGCAATGCTTGCGCGTACGTGCATGTGTACACATATGGACATGATATTGATGTTCGCGCGCGTGTGCATGCATGTGTTTGTGTATGTATATGTGTGTGTGTGTGTGTGTGTATGTGTGCGCGCGCGCGCGCGACCGGACCTGCCGATCCCGCAGTGGACTTCTAAGTCATAAGCGGGCCTGCAAAGGACGTGGACCATAACCTTCCAGATCGTTAAACGAAGCAAAGCCATCATGATGGTGTGCGTGCGAGTGTATGCTTGAGCGTGAGAGAGGGGGGGGGGGGGGGGGGGAGAGAGAGAGAGAGAGAGAGAGAGAGAAATTAATTTTGAATGGATGGCAATTATCTACATTTACAGCAACAGACAAGCGTCACCATCTGCTCACTCGAAGACAAAATGCGGACTGTTTGTGTCCACAGGGAGAGAGCATTGGAGACAGCGGGTCAGTGTGTGATGGTGAAAGGGAAGGGAGAGAAAGGGAATGAATA
Source organism: Theodoxus fluviatilis (assembly GCA_034096865.1). Lineage (NCBI taxonomy): Eukaryota > Metazoa > Mollusca > Gastropoda > Cycloneritida > Neritidae > Theodoxus > Theodoxus fluviatilis. The sequence goes on along the minus strand of JAWQFJ010029482.1, from coordinate 9,874 downwards.
CGAGGACAATAGAGAACGAGAAATGTGGGTGCAAACCCGTTCTTGGCAGGAAATATGCAAATACTCATACCTAACTATACTAATACATAAAAGTAAAGACACATTTGTTATTGTATCATCACAGCTCACACTGACACAGATAATTATGTTTTCAAACGTCGCCTAATTCCATCTTCCTGCAACACGTGATGGTAAACCCAACCCCCATTAGCCTGCTGGGAAGTCCCTCCTCTTCTCCCCTTTCTACCCCCACCTCTCGGCGTGTCCCTTGGCGAGACACCGAGAGGAGGGAGGGGACGCGGTGCACAGTGACCTGCACAAACAATGGCAGCAGTCAAGCTCCGGCAACGTGGAGACAATGGGCGTCGTACCCCGGGGAGCAGAAGGAGGCCAGGACATGCCCAGACAGGTCCAGGGAGGGGAAAGGGGAAGGAAGGGGTAACAGGCTGGCTGCAGAGGGATGGTATGTGTGCTTGTGTGAGTGTGTGTGCCCATGCGAACACGAGTCCGCAACACAGAACATAAATTGTGCAGCTTAGCCAGGCGACCTAGCTTGGCAGTCAAACGCAGTCCCAAGCAATCCTGCTTGAAGCAAAGGACCTCTACTTGCCAGCCATCACACTCCCTCCTGCTCACCCTCTACCTCCATCACATCCTCTTCTTTTCACCAAGCCCCCCTCATCTATTCCTTTCACTTCCACTGCCCTTCTAAACTAATGTTGCAGATATACACGCATTTGCACGACCACGCACATATACACATGCGCAAACACAAACGCACATCTATCTCAGTGCAAAGTTATCAAAATTGTTTGAGAGCGTATTCCTTTGCGTTGTGAGACGTAGGGTAGAGAGGGGGTCAAGGAGAGGGATGGATGAATAGCTCTAAAGCTTATCAGCCTTTGAAGACCAGGTGAGGTCACTTACTACCCACGTCGCTGGTGTTGGATGGAGTGAGCACAAGTCCCGATTCCATGCAGTTAGAGAAACTGGAGCTCAAGGTCTCCTTAGCTGCCCTACACGGACCTGCACACTGTTCCTGGATTCCTGGGAGTTGTGCTCCACCCATTCTCCGTGATGACCTTTAAACGTCCTCGGAGCAAATGGATGGATGGATGCGTGGGTGGATGGATGGATGGATGGATGGATGGATGCGTGGGTGGATGGATGCGTGGGTGGATGGATGGTTCGATGGATGGATGGAGTAAGTTTTACGGCCTATCAGCTTACGTAGTCTACAAAAGACCATTGATCACTTAAAACTACTTAGAGTTAGTTAGAATAACAGGAAGTCGTCCCGATCTCTAAATATTTGCCTTTTACGAATTGCGTAGGGAGACGCGGTGGGTCCTGTCAGTGCACAGGAAGGTCTTTGGAGCAGACATACATACATGTAGATCCCACTGAAAAAGCTGAGCAGCCAAGTCCCTGCATGAAATACACAAAATGAAAGAATTTCTTTACAACAAAAGTCTACACACACACACACACACACACACACACACACACACACACACACTCACACAGAGCTATGTAATAAGTGGGGGTAAAATGCAGGGACTACTCTGATCAGTCCTAAGTCCAACTCTACACTGGTCAGTCCTGATTGGAACTCTACACTGGTCAGTCCTAAGTCCAACTCTACACTGGTCAGTCCTGAGTCCAACTCTACACTGGTCAGTCCTAAGTCCAACTCTACACTGGTCAGTCCTGAGTCAACTCTACACTGGTCAGTCCTAAGTCCAACTCTACACTGGTCAGTCCTAAGTCCAACTCTACACTGGTCAGTCTTAAGTCCAACTCTACACTGGTCAGTCTTAAGTCCAACTCTACACTGGTCAGTCCTGAGTGGAACTCCATGCTCGTCACCTGCAGAGCTAAGAGACACTCCAGGGTCGCCATGTCAACAACACTGGTCTCCAATCAACGCCACGCGCTCCATGCAACAAGACCAACTGGAACAGAACAGAAAGAGAAAGGGATGGGAAAAGGTTGGAAACAAGAAACACAGGAAGGCAGGAAGGGAAAAAAGAACAAAGAGGATGATGACGATGATGATGATACAACAGCAACAACAATATTCACACACACACAACATACACACACTCACACACACACACACACACACACACACACACACACTCTCACACACACACACACACACACACACACACACACACGCACACACACCACGAATACACAGACGAAGAAATAGACAAATGCGTTCTTTAAAAACGGGTCACTTCAGAACATTCGATCATCAACGAGGATAGCTGAATGAAAGTATGCGCGTGCGTGCGTGGGTACTTGCACGCATGCGTTGTGAGTGTGTGTGTGTGGGGGGGGGGGGGGGGGGGGGGGGGCGCGCGTGCGTGTGGGCATGTGTGTGTATGTGTGAACGAGCACACTTTCATGCATCATTTAATTACATTGAATAGTGTGACAATGAATGGTCACTGTCCGTTTACAGGAATCTGACTTGCTTATCGTGTCATATCTGACTTGATGGATGACAATAGCATGACCCGTGGCTTCCTAATTGCGTCTCTAGCCTGAAGCTCACATCACACATGGCGTTACAAAGGGCCAGGACATATGCACCAGCTCCTCTCCTCTTCTTGGAGGTCCTGGGACTAGTACGGCCACAGCTGCCCATGGGTCACGACCTTTATTCTTCAGTCTGGGTGTTGCAATCCATGGCAGAGCATGACGACAGTGCCTTGCCCACTCCTCACAGCGTCTGTTTGACCCATTTAGCTTTGCTCTTTCGTGACACGCTGCACTGCATGTTCCTCTCTGAGAGAGTTTGCGCCTTTGCCTCACACACTTTGCATACTTGGAGGGACAAATGGTGTCAGCAGCCCGTCAGCAAGCCCTACATTATATTTTCTAACGAAATAATACAATGCCCTGAGAAGTAACGTTTCGGTGGTCCGAGCGTTCGCTTTTTTAATTGTGAGCTTTCGCTTTTTCTTAATGATGAGCTTTGGAATTCTTCGCTATTACGGCGAGCGTTACAAGACAAAAAGGAAGCTCAACTTCAAGACAGCGAGCGCTCGGACCACCGAAACAGCCCTTCTCAAGGCCATGGTTGCATACGAAAAATACAAAATGTCAGACTTGCTGTCACCATTTGTCCCTCCAGGGCACCCCGCCACTACATTGCATTGTTTGTCCACTGCTTGACCACATCTGACTCATTCTGTGCTGGCTGACAGACTGTCTGTCCCTGTCTGACACACTGTTCTAGTCTGGTCTACTCTTCACTGTTAAAATAGGCACTAAAAAGCCTACAGCCTGTTGTTGTCTGTCACCGCGTAGCATTAGTTTTTACCTTCAGTCAATTGTCTGTGAATAGGTCTTGTCTCGGCTTGTCACTTGTCACTAACGGCCCATTGCTTGTCACTTGTCACTAACGGCCCATTGCCTGTCACTTGTCACTAACGCCCCATTGCTTGTCACTTGTCACTAACGGCCCATTGCTTGTCACTTGTCACTAACGCCCCATTGCTTGTCACTTGTCACTAACGCCCCATTGCTTGTCACTTGTCACTAACGCCCCATTGCTTGTCACTTGTCACTAATGGCCCATTGCTTGTCACTTGTCACTAACGGCCCATTGCTTGTCACTTGTCACTAACGGCCCATTGCTTGTCACTTGTCACTAGCGCCCCATTGCTTGTCACTTGTCACTAACGGCCAATTGCTTGTCACTTGTCACTAATGGCCCATTGCTTGTCACTTGTCACTAACGGCCCATTGCTTGTCACTTGTCACTAACGGCCCATTGCTTGTCACTTGTCACTAACGGCTCAATGCTTGTCACTTGTCACTAACGGCCCATTGCTTGTCACTTGTCACTAACGGCCCATTGCGTGTCACTTGTCACTAACGGCCCATTGCTTGTCACTTGTCACTAACGGCCCATTGCTTGTCACTTGTCACTAACGGCCCATTGCTTGTCACTTGTCACTAACGGCCCATTGCTTGTCACTTGTCACTAACGGCCCACTGCTTGTCACTTGTCACTAACGGCCCATTACTTGTCACTTGTCACTAACGCCCCATTGCTTGTCACTTGTCACTAACTGCCCATTGCTTGTCACTTGTCACTAACGGCCCATTGCTTGTCACTTGTCACTAATGGCCCATTGCTTGTCACTTGTCACTAACGACCCATTGCTTGTCACTTGTCACTAACGGCCCATTGCTTGTCACTTGTCACTAACGGCCCATTGCTTGTCACTTGTCACTAACGGCCCATTGCTTGTCACTTGTCACCAGCGGCCAATTGCTTGTCACTTGCCACTAACGGCCCATTGCTTGTCACTTGTCACTAACGGCCCATTGCTTGTCACTTGTCACTAACGGCCCATTGCTTGTCACTTATCACTAACGGCCCATTGCTTGTCACTTGTCACTAACGCCCCATTGCTTGTCACTTGTCACTAATGGCCCAATGCTTGTCGCTTGTCACTAACGGTCCATTGCTTGTCACTTGTCACTAACGGCCCATTGCTTGTCACTTGTCACTAACGTCCCATTGCTTGTTACTTGTCACTAACGGCCCATTGCTTGTCACTTGTCACTAACGACCCATTGCTTGTCACTTGTCACTAACGGCCCATTGCTTCTCACTTGTCACTAACGGCCCATTGCTTGTCACTTGTCTCTAACGGCCCAATGCTTGTCACTTGTCTCTAACGGCCCATTGCTTGTCACTTGTCACTAACGGCCCATTGCTTGTCACTTGTCACTAACGCCCCATTGCTTGTTACTTGTCACTAACGGCCCATTGCTTGTCACTTGTCACTAACGGCCCATTGCTTGTCACTTGTCACTAACGGCCCATTGCTTGTCACTTGTCACTAACGGCCCAATGCTTGTCACTTGTCACTAACGGCCCATTGCTTGTCACTTGCCACTAACGGCCCATTGCTTGTCACTTGTCACTAACGGCCCATTGCTTGTCACTTGTCACTAACGGCCCATTGCTTGTCACTTGTCACTAACGGCCCATTGCTTGTCACTTGTCACTAACGGCCCATTGCTTGTCACTTGTCACTAACGGCCCATTGCTTGTCACTTGTCACTAACGGCCCATTGCTTGTTACTTGTCACTAACGGCCCATTGCTTGTCACTTGTCACTAACGGCCCATTGCTTGTCACTTATCACTAACGGCCCATTGCTTGTCACTTGTCACTAACCGCCCATTGCGTGTCACTTGTCACTAACGGCCCATTGCTTGTCACTTGTCACTAACGGCCCATTGCTTGTCACTTGTCACTAACGGCCCACTGCTTGTCACTTGTCACTAACGGCCCATTGCTTGTCACTTGTCACTAACGCCCCATTGCTTGTCACTTGTCACTAACGGCCCATTGCTTGTCACTTGTCACTAACGGCCCATTGCTTGTCACTTGTCACTAACGGCCCATTGCTTGTCACTTGTCACTAACGGCCCATTGCTTGTCACTTGTCACTAACGGCCCATTGCTTGTCACTTGTCACTAACGGCCCATTGCTTGTCACTTGTCACTAACGGCCCATTGCTTGTCACTTGTCACTAACGGCCCATTGCTTGTCACTTGTCACTAACGGCCCATTGCTTGTCACTTGTCACTAACGGCCCATTGCTTGTCACTTGTCACTAACGGCCCATTGCTTGTCACTTGTCACTAACGGCCTATTGCTTGTCACTTATCACTAACGGCCCATTGCTTGTCACTTGTCACTAACGCCCCATTGCTTGTCACTTGTCACTAACGGCCCAATGCTTGTCGCTTGTCACTAACGGCCCATTGCTTGTCACTTGTCACTAACGGCCCATTGCTTGTCACTTGTCACTAACGCCCCATTGCTTGTTACTTGTCACTAACGGCCCATTGCTTGTCACTTGTCACTAACGACCCATTGCTTGTCACTTGTCACTAACGGCCCATTGCTTGTCACTTGTCACTAACGGCCCATTGCTTGTCACTTGTCTCTAACGGCCCATTGCTTGTCACTTGTCTCTAACGGCCCATTGCTTGTCACTTGTCACTAACGGCCCATTGCTTGTCACTTGTCACTAACGCCCCATTGCTTGTTACTTGTCACTAACGGCCCATTGCTTGTCACTTGTCACTAACGGCCCATTGCTTGTCACTTGTCACTAACGGCCCATTGCTTGTCACTTGTCACTAACGGCCCATTGCTTGTCACTTGTCACTAACGGCCCATTGCTTGTCACTTGTCACTAACGGCCCATTGCTTGTCACGTCACTAACGGCCCATTGCTTGTCACTTGTCACTAACGGCCCATTGCTTGTCACTTGTCACTAACGGCCCATTGCTTGTCACTTGTCACTAACGGCCCATTGCTTGTCACTTGTCACTAACGGCCCATTGCTTGTCACTTGTCACTAACGGCCCATTGCTTGTCACTTGTCACTAACGGCCCATTGATTGTCACTTGTCACTAACGGCCCATTGCTTGTCGCTTGTCACTAACGGCCCATTGCTTGTCACTTGTCACTAACGGCCCATTGCTTATTACTTGTCACTAACGGCCCATTGCTTGTCACTTGTCACTAACGGCCCATTGCTTGTCACTTGTCACTAACGGCCCATTGCTTGTTACTTGTCACAAACGGCCCATTGCTTGTCACTTGTCACTAACGGCCCATTGCATGTTACTCGCAAGAGCTGGTTTTTTTTTAACTCTTTGTGGCCACAGCATGAGATTGCCAAACATTAATGCCATGTTACTAGAGCTTTAACAGTCACCGCAATCTCATGCTTAAAAGGGAAAAGCAATAATTTCATTCAGGTGCATTTCCAGTGTTTTCAAACATATTATTGTACTTCTCCAACTGTTGAAATTGTGGATCAACGCAGTAGCAAGCAATGGAAAAACTTAAGGTACGATCACTTGCACGCAAAATTGAAATGTCTATCCAATGATTGAGGATGGATAAAGTTCAAACGTCGAGCTAGATAGTCAAGATGCCCATGTGAAAGCTCCACACCCTGCGCCAAATCAAAGCTTCAGCAAAAATGAAGCCCATGCCAAAGTTTCTGATTCTGGCGTAGATCCCCTAGCATGGAGAATCGATACAATGGCATCCACGCCTTGGATCCATCCCTACCCCCACCCACTCCATCCCCCAGCGCCCCACCCCTTACCTCTGCCACCCCCAGCCCGGCTGACTGGCCACTCTGGGCTGATTGACCTTATTCTCCCCACATCGATCGGAGAGAGCTGGGCTGCCAAATGACCTCCTGTCTTCAGCTGCTGCATCGCCATCCACGCACACCTACCAGTGCAGTGTCATCCTGCCTACAAAGGCAAATCCTTCTCCCGAAGAGAGAGAGAGAGAGAGAGAGAGAGAGAGAGAGAGAGAGAGAGAGAGAGAGAGAGAGAGACAGACAGACAGACAGACAGACAGACAAGATATACAGACAGACAGACAGACAGACAGACAGACAGACAGACAGACAGACAGACAGACAGACAGACAGACAGACAGACATGGAGATTATAGCCATAGAAGTGCATTTACATTTTGAAGAAAATATCATTTAAGTGCTTTCATCACCATAGGATATAGGATTGTAAACGTATATCAAGATTTGATTAAGTAGAAAACGTCGGCTATACTCGTGCCGGTAACGAAGTGGCAGACAACATACATATTGGGATTTCCCTTGACCTTCCTCTATGAGTGGTGATAGCTATTTTCATTCTGATATGATCGATCCTAATGCTTTATTAAGTTGTCTCTTCGATCAAAAGGGATAAACTGAAAGAGACTTGCTACAACACTGAAAAGCTTGCACGAGCGCCTGTGCGTGCACGTGTGTGCGTGCATGAGTACGTATTTAACCCCGTGTATCGCCCACAACCAAATGTGAGACAAACGGTACTCTCTTGGGGTATTGAAACGTGTTGAAAAATGCAGTAATAAACTGTTTCGTCGGGATGTCGGTTGTCCGACCTACACACACCCCACGCACACGTGCTGATCATAGCAATGTTTTTTTCTCACTAGACCGTAAGTACCGTTTACTTCTCAATTCCAGTCAGCTTGTCTCTAAAACGCCACTTGGGAACTGCAGGAAAAGTATGCACGGCGCTGATTTGGCTGACCACGATGCGCGGTGTGCGGTGTGTGGCTGTGCAGGGTTAATTGCACAAGAAGTGAGAGTCTGTAGTGTGTGTGTGTGCACTCTCTTCATAACCACACCACAGGACTGGAGGTGTGAAAAGCTTTTCACACCTCCAGTCCTGTGGTGTGGTTATGAAGAGAGTGCACACACACACACACAGACTCACTCTTGCAATTAACCCTGCGCAACACCGCACACCGCGCATCGTCAGCCAATCGGCGCGTGCATACTTTTCCTGCAGTTCCCAAGTGGCGTTTTAGAGACAAGCTGACTGGAATTGAGAAGTAAACGGTACTTACGGTCTAGTGAGAAAAAAACATTGCTATGATCAGCACGTGTGCGTGGGGTGTGTGTAGGTCGGACAACCGACATCCCGACGAAACAGTTTATTACTGCATTTTTCAACACGTTTCAATACCCCAAGAGAGTACCGTTTGTCTCACATTTGGTTGTGGGCGATACACGGGGTTAAATACGTACTCATGCACGCACACACGTGCACGCACAGGCGCTCGTGCAAGCTTTTCAGTGTTGTAGCAAGTCTCTTTCAGTTTATCCCTTTTGATCGAAGAGACAACTTAATAAAGCATTAGGATCGATCATATCAGAATGAAAATAGCTATCACCACTCATAGAGGAAGGTCAAGGGAAATCCCAATATGTATGTTGTCTGCCACTTCGTTACCGGCACGAGTATAGCCGACGTTTTCTACTTAATCAAATCTTGATATACGTTTACAATCCTATATCCTATGGTGATGAAAGCACTTAAATGATATTTTCTTCAAAATGTAAATGCACTTCTATGGCTATAATCTCCATGTCTGTCTGTCTGTCTGTCTGTCTGTCTGTCTGTCTGTCTGTCTGTCTGTCTGTCTGTCTGTCTGTCTGTCTGTCTGTATATCTTGTCTGTCTGTCTGTCTGTCTGTCTGTCTCTCTCTCTCTCTCTCTCTCTCTCTCTCTCTCTCTCTCTCTCTCTCTCTCTCTCTCTCTTCGGGAGAAGGATTTGCCTTTGTAGGCAGGATGACACTGCACTGGTAGGTGTGCGTGGATGGCGATGCAGCAGCTGAAGACAGGAGGTCATTTGGCAGCCCAGCTCTCTCCGATCGATGTGGGGAGAATAAGGTCAATCAGCCCAGAGTGGCCAGTCAGCCGGGCTGGGGGTGGCAGAGGTAAGGGGTGGGGCGCTGGGGGATGGAGTGGGTGGGGGTAGGGATGGATCCAAGGCGTGGATGCCATTGTATCGATTCTCCATGCTAGGGGATCTACGCCAGAATCAGAAACTTTGGCATGGGCTTCATTTTTGCTGAAGCTTTGATTTGGCGCAGGGTGTGGAGCTTTCACATGGGCATCTTGACTATCTAGCTCGACGTTTGAACTTTATCCCAATCCTCAATCTATTGTGATAGATCATTTCAATTGTTGCGTGCACAGTTGAGCGTATCCTTAAGTTTTTCGCATTGTGCTTTGCTATCTGCGTTGATCCAGCAATTGCAACGAGTTGGAGAATTTTTTTGTAGCAATAATATGTTTGAAAACACTGGATAAATGCTACCTGAATGAACATTATGGCTTTTCCACGCTTTTAAGCATGAGATTGGGGGGCTGGGCGGTGCCCTGTATAATAGTGCTCAAGTAACATGGCATTATAGTGTATGTGGCAATCTCTGCTGTTGGCCACAAAGAGTTAAAAAATAAACCAGCCTCTTGCGGAGTAACAT
>JAWQFJ010029480.1:12500-16320 GCA_034096865.1 Theodoxus fluviatilis | reverse complement strand
CAGCACTTCCACTCCAGCGCTTCCACTCCAACACTTCCACTCCAGCGCTTCCACTCCAACACTTCCACTCCAACGCTTCCACTCCAGCACTTCCACTCCTGCACTTCCATCCCAGCACTTCCACTCCAGCGCTTCCACTCCAGCACTTCCACTCCAGCGCTTCCACTCCAACACTTCCACTCCAACGCTTCCACTCCAGCACTTCCACTCCAACGCTTCCACTCCAACGCTTCCACTCCAACGCTTCCACTCCAACGCTTCCACTCCAGCACTTCCACTCCAGCACTTCCACTCCAGCACTTCCACTCCAGCACTTCCACTCCAACGCTTCCACTCCAGCACTTCCACTCCAACACTTCCACTCCAACGCTTCCACTCCAGCACTTCCACTCCAGCACTTCCACTCCAGCACTTCCACTCCAGCACTTCCACTCCAACGCTTCCACTCCAACGCTTCCACTCCAACACTTCCACTCCAGCACTTCCACTCCAACGCTTCCACTCCAACGCTTCCACTCCAACGCTTCCACTCCAACGCTTCCACTCCAACACTTCCACTCCAGCACTTCCACTCCAACGCTTCCACTCCAACACTTCCACTCCAACGCTTCCATTCCAGCGCTTCCACTCCAACGCTTCCACTCCAACACTTCCACTCCAACACTTCAACTCTGACACTTCCACTCCAACACTTCCACTCCAACGCTTCCACTCCAACGCTTCCACTCCAACACTTCCACTCTGACACTTCCACTCCAACACTTCCACTCCAACACTTCCACTCTGACACTTCCACTCCAACACTTCCACTCCAACGCTTCCACTCCAACACTTCCACTCCAACACGACCTCGATACATAGGACATCATCGACTGGAGGCCATTTGTAGACAAGACACATTTTTCATCAGCTCGTAGAATAATGTTTGGGAGTTTCTTTTAAGACTGGCAGGCACTGATATAGGATCACTTTAAATTATGATATTAAAGCAAACCATTTTTTCTTCCTCTGCTCTGTTTCTTGGTTAAATAAAAATGCGTTTCGGAGTGGTTTTGCTTTTTAAGAGTGGTTTCCAGGATACTCCAAGCACTTTAACATGAAACAGTAATTACATATAATAGTTATGCAATGACTTTTAGATCACTATACTTTAATCGTCCTAAAAGAAGTAAAGGTAAAAAATATCAATCAAAAAGGAAAAAATGGAGAATATATGACTGGAAGCAAAACAAAAACAAACAGAAACACACACACACATACACACACAAACACACACACACACACACACACACATACACACACACACACGCACACACACACACACACTCACACAAACACACGCACACACACACACACATACACACACACACACACAAACACACACACACACACACTCACACTCTCCCACACACACACACACACACACACACACACACACACACACACACACACACACACACACACACACACACACACACACACACACACACACACACACACACACACACACGAACTCCACAGAATACGTTCGGACAGTGTGAACACAGGGGAGATAACTCCTTCCCCGCTATACCAAACGTTCACCAGGCGTCTTCGATAGTTTTGGACTCTTATCAATGGCGTCCAAACAACATCAGAGCAAAACCGTCCTCTCATCAGATGGCTCGTTGGTCTAGGGGTATGATTCTCGCTTAGGGTGCGAGAGGTCCCGGGTTCAAATCCCGGACGAGCCCTACTTTTCTTTCGCGAATGTTAAAATTTAAAACCGCTATTGACGTATTTTGAATAATTTAATTGTAGTCAGCGCATCAGTTACAAACGCTCTCAGTCACGGCTGCAGAGTTTGACCTGACGCGAATCCGATTCAGAAGTGAGAATGGCAAATTATGAAGACTCCAATGGACAAAATGGAAAAATTCAGTAGGTGATTTGGTTTTCTTGCAGTATTTTACACGTTCCCTGAAAATATTCAGAGCCTAACATACGCTCCGCACTTAAAATGGTTACCAAACCCCAAGCATTAGATAGGAAATGTCTCTAACAGAACCTGAGGACAAACATGCCATTCCTTGGAGCTCAACATCACAGTAATTGCAGCTGACAATGCAGCAACTTGTCAGTTGTGTTTAGGGCTGGACAGCTTTGTCCCTACTTCACTTTGCCTCACTCCTACTACAACAACCAATGTCATTGCTTGAGGAACGAGTAGGGCAAAATTAAGCCGGGGGGAAATATTTACTCGAAACAGATGTGGCCATTGATTTCATACTCTTTCCACGCGTGCGGCGTGAGCAGGCACACACAGTCGATTCTCTATTCAGAGTCATATCATTTTCCCATTTCCATATTGACTGTAATCCCTTTTAAGCACCTGGTCACTCTGACGTCAGTCATAGCTATCCTTGTCCTGTGGATGCAATTTTCCCTAGATGCTACGTGTAGGTTGATGTGCTCTTTAATGTTCGGGTGTAAATTGTCAAGTGCATGTATGGAGGGCTTGAGGAAGCTTGATCTCTGCTAGTGGACAGATTCAGGCATGAGTATGCGCCAATATATCGTTGTGGCTAACAGATAGGTATTTCGCCCTGTTGCATGGCGCGAGATATCCTGGGTTCTAGTCGCGGACTATTCCATTGTATTGCTACAAACCATACATTCTTTACTGTTAAATTCTTCGTAAACATTAGTAAAAAGCTCGGTTTTTCCCCCCACAGAGTAAAGAAACTTATTTACTCCCAAGAATAAAAGTGCATGTCATAATGCTGCATTAAAACGCGATATTGGAGGGGGGGACACAGAAGCAATGGCAATGACCAGCAACATCTGATCAATTATCAAAGTTTCTTCACATAAATCGCAATGTTAAAACTGAAGAAGCGTGACCGGTGCGTTTTCATATTAGTAAATTATTTTTAAAAAATTGGGTTATCGTGGAAAAGCTCTCTATACACGCCATATGAAACGGAGCAAGTCGTGTTAACACAAAGAGGATTGTTCACACACACAGGTGTGACCTCCATTGAGTGAGTCCACGTCAGTACTCAATGGCACCTTGTCCGACGCAGGTGTACGTACTTCCTTGATAATTCATAAAGGCATGTGCGCATTATCAGCTGGCTCGTTGGTCTAGGGGTATGATTCTCGCTTAGGGTGCGAGAGGTCCCGGGTTCAAATCCCGGACGAGCCCACCTTTTATTGTTTTTTCCTTTTTAAATAATTGAAAGCAACTCGTTGTAACATATTTTAAGACTAGCTGAATAATGCACAGAAGTTTATAATATATGCACAACCCTCTGGAGAGCAAACCCACAGTGTCTCCACAGAAAATATGTAGAAGCTGAAGGAGTAGGGAGACGGAGCCTTCACGTGAATGAGGGTAAAACGAGAGGCTTGTGGGATAACCGATCTGCTCCCTGACATACGCCGTTAAAGTAGTTCTAAGACTATTTCGCCCAAAACGCATAACTTACTTTTGTTGAGGCAATAAACAAGCGTTTATTCGATAAAATAACATGTTGGTGTTGAAATGGAAACAAGTTTTGACATCTGATTGATTTCTGTAAAAAGTGGAGAGAAAAAATAGTATCAGAAAGAGCTATTTTTGGCGCAATGCTGTAATGCGAAGGGTCAAGTCTATTACGCATTCATTGTGAACTAATGGTTCCAACCATCACCAGTGAAGAGGGTTGTTCATGGTCTACAAAAGCTACAGAAGCTGGGGGGTGTTGTGTCCCATTCGTCCAGTTATTCGTCCAGTCATTCATTCAATCATTCATCCAGTCATTCATCCATCCATCCATCCAACCCACCTTCACAACTA
>JAWQFJ010029479.1:7500-29650 GCA_034096865.1 Theodoxus fluviatilis | reverse complement strand
TGTGTGCGTGTGCACATGCGTGGCTGTGGGTTTGTGCGTGTGGCGTGCGTGCGATCATCGCGTAAAGGCAAGAGATACGGTTCTTAGATAGCAGAATCATCAGCCAATTTTCAAAACCACATTGAACTTACCCGATGACGTGGACCGATTCATCAATCCATCAGTGGCACATGACGAAAAGCCACAGTGACAGACCGATAAAATGAATAGTTCACTAGATACCAGCACCAACTTAACTCTTTTCCGCTTTACTTCGTGCCATCGCGGTCCTGACAGGTACCTGTAGCTTGCTCCTGGGTAGGGAGAAGCAATTGAGTCACACAACATACTCAAGGGGACCATGCAGCAATGAAAAAGCGGCGGCGGGCGGGAGGACGGACGCCCGAGTGCAGGAGGAATGAGCGAGTGAGTGAGTGCAGTGAGTGAGTGAAGTGCAGTGAGTGAGTGAGTGAGTGAGTGAGTGAGTGAGTGAGTGAGTGAGTGAGTGGTGAGTGAGTGGAGATGTGAGTGACGGGAGTGAGTGAGTGACTTGCGAGAGTGAGTGCGTGAGTGAGTGAGGCGAGGGAGTGAGTGAGTGAGATGATGCGTGAGAGAGGAAAGAGCAGTGACAGACAGACAGACAGATCAGGCAGACGGACAGACAGACACGACAGACAGACAGCCAGACAGACAGACAGACAGACAGACCGAGACAGACAGACAGACAGACCAGACAGACCAGCACACACCGACCAGACAGACAGACAGACAGAGACAGAGACAACAGACAGACAGACAGACAGGCACAGAGAGCCAGACAGACACAGAGAGACAGACAGACAGACAGACAGACAGACAGAAGAGAGACAGACAGAGAGACAGAGACAGACAGACAGACAGACAGACAGACAGACAGACAGACAGACAGACAGACAGAGAGACAGACAGACACAGAGAGACAGACAGACAGACAGACAGACAGACAGACACAGAGAGAGAGAGAGAGAGAGACAGACAGACAGACAGACAGACAGACAGACAGACAGACAGACAGACACAGACAGACAGACAGACAGACAGACAGACACAGACAGACAGACAGACAGACAGACAGACAGACAGACAGACAGACAGACAGACAGACAGACAGACAGAGTGACAAACAGACAGACAGACACAGAGAGACAGACAGACAGACACACACACACACACACACACACACACACACACACACGTGCACACACACACACACACACAGAGAGAGAGAGAGAGAGAGAGAGAGAGAGAGAGAGAGAGAGAGAGAGAGAGAGAGAGAGACGGTCACACCAGCATACAGGTGCAATAGTGATTACGCATAGGAAAAGGAACGAGGTGCGGCATCACGGAAACTCCGGGAAAGCAAAGATTATAAGTTATAATCTTTGGGGAAATGTAGGTGGGAGGAGGAAATCAATAAAGCAGAGAGAAGAACCATGAATATGATTATGAAGAACACAAGCGATGACTACATTACGATGTGTGCAACAACTTGGATAGCCTGAGTTTCTTGGCATTCCACAAACAGCTAAATGGAATGAACAGAATACAATTATTGCACGTGAACTGTGATAGTTTCTCTTTCTTTTTTCAGATCTGTTTCCCGAAGTTGTTGGCTGAAAAATCCCTCTGCAACATGATGCCCTGCATGACATCGTTGGTGTTGGGACAGGCTGTTGGGTCCCGTAGAGATGAACTTTTGAAGTAAACATCACCTGTTGCGTCAGTTCTCGCTTCGATCTTCACCACGGGCAGTGTCTACGTGCTGGCTTTAGCAGTTATCGTGACAACGCGTTTCAGTTTGAAGACGTTTCAGAGTTGGTGTTGTCTTTACTGCCGCTAACAAGTAGCCTAGGCTGAACTCCGCAGCTCCAAACAATATGACTGCCTACCGTGCGCACGAGAAAACAACCAAGGCGAAGTAAAGTTCTTGGCCGTGTTAAAACGAAGACGTTGAGACAATAAAAGTACGTGATTAACGAGAGGAGCAAATTTTCGACTAAATAGTCTATCAGCGGCAAGAGTAGGCGGAGATGGCCGAGCATACTTTGGGGTTGGACAATGTGAGAGGCGCAGTGCTGTGGTTCTATCCCTGGGACGGGAAGAATCTGGGTTTATTACGATATCTTAAAAGCATGAACTTACAGAAGGCCAGTAAATTTGCGCCTCTTACCTATATCGTGTTCTATTGTCTCCATTTTAACCTATCTGCGTTTTCATACGACCGAGAACTTTACCTCGCTTTGGTCGTTTGATCAGGTAGGCATTTCCACTGTAAAGTGGCCGACCACAAATCCTACACGACTCGTTAAAGGTGAACAACTAGAAAATTACATGGCTCAGTAATAAGCCGTAAAACTTCATTGTTTCATTCTGACTACGGGGCATGAGAAAACTGGGCGTTCTGACATACCGTGGCACTTTTGTCGCATTTGCTGAAATGCATGTGCAATCTCACACCCACATTACAACCCTACACAACTTTCGACGGAAGAGTTTACAGTGATACGCAAATAAACCTGCCTCAAAATGTGATTGCTTTGTGCTGTGAAGCGCTCTTATATGGCTTCTGTGGGGGACATTTTGGTTCAATGTCTCCGATGAAGAATTTTTCATCGAACTTTTGCAGTCTTATTCGTTGTGTTGCTTTTAATACATGGTGTCGCTATTGTCGTCGTTTTAACACTAACACTAACAGGCAATGAGAATCTCAACATTGTTGTGTGCATTTGAATTTAGTGACAAAAATCATGGAAAGGACCCTGCATTAAGTTCTGACGTCTGCGTTGAAAGTGGGACCTGAAGGCTTAGCCAACTTTCTTCTGCGAAATCGAACGTCGAGTACAAACGTAATGTGCTTATGTTTCAACACCATGTAAACTGGAATTTCAACATCAAAAACCGTATATCATTTTTATCAGATTCATTACAAGGCTGTACAAAGTACTGTAGACAAAGCAACCGTAGAACTCGTTATTAATGGCTTGGACTTCATACTGTCCTATTCGAACGGAATGCATTCCTAAATTTTCTCATTAAAATGTGTGTGTGTGTGTGTGTGTGTTTGTGTGTGTGTGTGTGTGTGTGTGTGAGAGAGAGAGAGAGAGAGAGAGAGAGAGAGAGAGAGAGAGAGAGAGATATGGATGCACACACATGCTGACACAGAGCAAGAGATCCACACTGTGACCAATTTGCTGTCAACCCTTCTTCATCTCTTGCACAAGACTGATATGCCTGATGGAGGCACTGCTATTTGAGGGGGGAATAGGACGATGGATCATTCGGGAGACAAAAAATACCTGTATGTTACCTTGATCTTTTACTCTCTCTCTCTCTCTCTCTCTCTCATCTTGTAAATCGTCATATAGCACAAGCTCATTTCCAAAGCTTTCAAATACACTTTGACCAAAATAACAGAACACAGACTCATGCAAGAGGCTTTTCATATACATTTTATTTTCATTGAGTAAGCGAAGCCAGGTTCGACCCTGTGTAAGTATTGCTGCACTGCTCAGTGGACATAGCACACAGAGCAGGCCATGTTAAGGCTTCTTGCTGCTTGAAGTCAAGTTAGGCTCTCAGTTCTCCAATCAACCAAGCAACTATCTCATAAGCCCATCTTCCCAACATGATTGTACACAATCACTCGATGCTCTATCCATCAATTTGTAAGTTCCTTTGTTGATGCGGATCCAAGGTCTTTAAGTAAGCAAAGAACAACTAGATGTCATGTTTGTTTGGTGAGAACTGTTCAGACTTATCAAATCAAGTTGTATTCCACATAGAGAAAAAAGCCACAGATACTCTCAAAATAGGAACTTCATCTTGTAAAATAAAAATGCAAGTGCCTTTGTCCTTTGCAGAGAATATACTACTGCAAATTTGTTCATGCCAAGAGAACTAATAACTGCATGCATCTTGCAAATCATCAAATCCCTTGTTTATTAAAAAAGTTCCATAAAATTATTATCATTACATTGCAAGAACAAAACATGGTCCTCAATGACAAATTCCATTATGTGAACAGTTACAAGAATATTTCTTACTGCACACATTGCAGTAGCAACTTTAGACAATTTCTATCATACATAGAGTAAACCCCCTTCCTCCCTCTCTCTGAATATACAAGTCTACAGCATTTCCTTATTCATGAGGAATGGCCATATAAAATCTGTTTTACGATCAAACACCAACCAAAATTCTGTTAATGTTCCATTATGACTCAGGACAATCTTGTATAAAGACTTGTTTCGGTTTTTCATCATTGCCTCCAGTGTGGAGACTAGTAATCTACAAGAGAGGAGAGGAATACATCGCAGCTGACAGCCACCTGACTAGAGACACCACAAGCTGAGGTCTGCAGAGATGAAGAAGGGCACAGGAGTTTTTCAGTCTGTACATCATCATTGAATACAAACATTTGCCTTTACACCAAGAAAAGGACTCCATCTATCTACAATATAAAACAAAAACAAAACTGCCAATGAAATAAACTTGTCTCACGAGATCAGCTTCTAGATCTATACAGGCAAGATTGGCAACCCAAAAGAAAAAAATGTCACTGGAAAAAACCCACCCTAGGAACATTTAAGAAGTACTATTTTTGATATCCCATGCATGAGATTTTTCTTTGCCTAGCAAACACCCAAAGCCCTACAGACCTTAAGCTTTCCAGTAATGGACTGCCGGTGTGAAACCAGATGGAAGGTCTCATGAATGGACAGGAACATTACAATGGCATAAGCCAGAAATGCAGATTCATGGGAGGCCGAGACTCGCTGTATTTCATGTGGTTTCAGATATAAGGTTATTCCAAGGCAGCCTACTGAAGTTTCCATGTGTTCTGCATGTGAACTACAAGCCAGTCTCATTTGTAGCAGAAGTCCGTCCATGATGATCTTTGCAATGCATGCATCACAGTGATCAGAACATCATAATCTCTTACAATTTGTCTACCATCCCATCATCTGTTATCCTGAACAGTTAATAACTTGCAACAAAGTGCTATAAGAATTGCAAGATAACTTTTAATTTCTGACAATAATATGCAACAAATTAAATCAATATGTCAGGTGAATGAACCTTCATCAGATCTCATTTTAATTACTATGATTTAAATATTTCCCACCAGCATCACAAGTTTGCAATCATTTTGTAAAAAATAACATTCTTTCTAAATCTGCTCTTTGTCAAATCACATTGCTGCAAAACTTGGTATATGCGCTCATGAGATTCTGTTGTATCATTAAAATCCTGAATTCCAGGAAATAATACCTAACTTCCCATTCAAGCAACTGAGTTTCTGAAAAATAAAGATTTCTTTCTCATGGTTCACTTAAAAAAACATTCTTCAACACCCACACACACACATGCACATAGACATAAATGCACACACACATTTGCACACAGTATTAAAACATTTTCAGGAGCAGATGCAGTAGCATGAAAGCAACACAAAACTTGGGAATGATGAAATCATAACACCAAGACAATCTATCATGACATCAAGACAATCAGCAAATTGTTCATGGTGTCACTTTCATCCACAAGGGAGTTGAACAGTTGTACTTGCACTTCTGGAATTTAAAATGAAGTAACCCTGTGTTATGGAGGATCTGAATCAGAGATACCCAGTCAACACAACACCCCCCCTGTTGCACATAAAACGAAGACAATGATATTTATTGATGTGAGACCCAAGGTAGAGAGTTGGACCCTGGAAGAGGTGCAAGCCTCCCATAGTAAAACAACACTTGGACTGTACAAAAGCACCACAGCTTCACCAAGGAATGCCCTACACAGGCATATTATTGGTGTTCAGCATCGTGTCCGTTAAGGCAGCAACATAAAGCAATGTACACCTATTGAGTCCACATGGAGGTAATCAGCAAAGCCGCCATTGTGCCGGACTCATACATCAGTTCCTGGCACAAGCAAAACTAACTGCAGCAGCTGCTGTGGAAGTGCTTCATTACGTTTCCTTTGGTCACACAGACAACACTGAAGCTTGGCTCCAACACAAGGGGTGACTGCCACAAACAAGACATTCATGTTCAGTGTTATATAATGTGGTCTTTCTGATAAAGTATGCACACAAGCATGCACACTCATACACATGCATGCACAAGCACACACACACACACAAGAACACACACACAAGAACACATGAATGCCTGTGCATATCAATTCTTATATCCCGTTAAACTTTATAGGGGCAAATTCACAAGATAAAAACAAGTCTAAATCTTATAGAAATGTTTTAAATAGGCATGGCAATATACTGAGAAGGTGATTCCTGGTCTGCACAATATCTAGGCTAGACTTCTGCCAAGCGACAGGAATAATATGATTTGGGGAAGGTTTTAGAAATCGATAAAACTATAAACTTGCCAATCTTTGTTTCCAAACACATCGGCATATGAAAAAAAAAACTAACTACCTGTTGAAATCTGTTATAATGGCACGCAACTGCCTGAACTTGTATAATTCTTTTCAACACAGATGCAATTCTCAACATAGCAGTGCAACAGACCAATGCTGGTTGTACATTTTAGGGGGCTTTACTGAAGTAAGTTGAAGGAAGAGCAGTGCAGGGAACAAAGACACCATAAGAAAACAGGTCCTGGGTGCTCAAAGGCTAGGTATTTCCTTGCAGTAAGTTGAGGCATTCCTTATTTGTAAGAGAGTTCACTGGTACCAGTATGGAACCATGACATAAACTAGGCACAAATTCCTCTCAGACACAATGGAACAAAAATAAAAACAAATGATCACCAACACATATTGCTTAAGTCGACTGCTGCTTTCCACAGTGACAACAAACTTAAATATTTCAGTACAACAGCCATTTCAAGTGAGTGCCCAGTGAACCAGCAGCTGGCTCGGAGCAAGCATTCCATGCACGCACATAAGACGCCCAAGCAGCAAGGAGCACCACGGTTCTGCAGAGAAGGCCCAGCAGCACACAGAGCTCCTGGTAGAGGAGCACAAAGCCAGGAAGTCCAGTGGCAGAGGAGGTCAGATACAGGCCACCCAGTGCTGGGCACAGCTGCAGGCTTCAGATCCACACGCCTCTCCAAGAGCCCAGACAGGCAGGACACTCTCCCTGCCTGACTGCCTGCCACTCTCCCTTCCTGCCAGCCACTCTCCCTGCCTGCCTGCCTGCCTGCCACTCTCCCTTCCTGCCAACCACTCTCCCTGCCTGCCTGTCTGCCACTCTCCCTACCTGCCACTCTCCCTGCCTGTCACTCTCCCTTCCTGCCTGTCTGCCACTCTCCCTGCCTGCCAGCCACTCTCCCTGCCTGCCTACCACTCTCTCTTCCTGCCAGCCACTCTCCCTGCCTGCCTGTCTGCCACTCTCCCTGCCTGCCTGTCTGCCACTCTCCCTGCCTGCCTACCACTCTCCCTGCCTACCACTCTCCCTGCCTACCACTCTCCCTGCCTGCCACTCTCCCTGCCTGCAACTCTCCCTTCCAGCCTGCCACTTTTCCTGTCTGCTCCCAGTCAACATCAGTCGGGGAAGAAGCAAAGTTGTTCGTGGAAGGCTAGCTTCTGCAGCAAGGCGCAGCTTCACAAAATGTGAGTGTTATTGCACAACATCTCTATACTGATTGCCCTCAATGTGAGGTTGGCTTCTGCACAACCCCTCATACAGTCTGGCAGCCTACAAGGCCTGTCCCCACTTTGAAACGTAGTCAGCTCATGAAGACCTCAGCGTGTGGTCGTAGATTCTGATAAATGCAAAGAGACAGACAGCTGCTGTCCAGTGTGTGGCTTGGGGATGGATGCAAATAATTTGGCAAAACATAGAGTAAATGCAAGACTAATCTACCAAGTTTGTAAAGCTGGCCTTTGGAAAGTCAAACAGGGCACTGCATCATAAACTTTTCAAGGATTGAAGGACCTGTGTGCCATTAAAGCTTCAGGAATTATGACTTTCACCAACAGCTCATCACAAAAGCAATCTCAGATTGGAGGATCAATGAGGGCACACGTGCTACCTCTTGGTCCCATAAAATGACGGTCCACATTGAGCAAATCAACATAATACAGCACAAGGTCGTTCTTGTCACACAGTTCAACAAAGGCAAAGGTGCACTTAATCTCTTGAGGGAAACTGGAGGGAAACTGAAGATACATGCAGTCATAGCAATGTCAAGGATCTGTAAGTGATGATTTGGAAGGTAAGATGGTGCATCTGGAATGTCCAGGTGGAAATCTTACAAGACTGCACATCCAGTTCAAGAGTTTCCACAACGTGCTTCACATTCATGATGGCCGCTTTTGTTGTTGAAGGAACAAAGTCTCACAGGACAAGTAAACTGCCAGTTTCACCGAAGGCTTCATTGCCAAAGACATTGCCCAGGGCAGTGGAAAATCCAGGCAGTCTTGAATCACTCTTCAGTAGTATTGATGAATTAGTCATTCCCTCAACAGTTCCACAAGACACAAGAACTGATGATGAACTGTGCACGGAATCCAGTCACTGATGCCATTCTCTAAATATATTACATTCATTTTCTGGCTTGTTGCATGCCTCCTTGCAGGTGATCTCCACTGTCAAAACAGGTCTGAAAGTGATTTGAAACACAATCAAAATTGGCATCCCAAGCTACATGTAAGCAGCACTACTTTATGTGTCCAGGACTGCAACAGATAATCACTTCAGGCTCCCACATCGCAGAGCTGTCTTTTACTGTCAGCAAGGTTCATGTAGAATCCAAAGTGTCTGACGTGTGCGAGACACATCATTCAACCATAGGAGTGCAGGACTCCATGCTGGTCATGTGTAACTGGCCAGTCGCTTGAGGGGATTTAAAAGTGCTTGTCTTGCAGTGGCAGTCAAGCTGGTAGCCAGAGCTGATTTCAAGTTGCTGAGGTTTTGGGGTATACACATTCATTAATTAAGCTGGCTTAACAACGAGTACATACAGTCAGCATCAGGAAACAGTTTCAAAGTATTTGTATAGAGGGGAAATGCACATAGAGCTGGAAGAAAGAACTGCTTGCTCGATGCTCAGGAACGTCAGGCTAGCTGCGGGCATCGATTTCAAAGTGCTTGTAGATGGCGGTGATGTAGGCCATGATAGCCTGCCAGTCTGGCCGCTCCATGGCCACCATGTCATTGATGTTCTGAAAGGAAGCACACGACATGATCACATGACAATGGTCATGATGACCTCTGGCCAAGTTTGGCCCTCATACCTGTATGCTGACCAAATGGCACACAGCAATATCGTGCTTTGACTTTTCTCCCTATTCACTGTTTCATCAAACATTTTTCTACCTTTCAAATGTGAGTAATCCCATTTTCTTTCTGTTGTGCAGATATCCTATTGAGAAGGAACTTAATAATGATGAAAAAATGGGCTTCTGTGTGATCAAGCATTAGTACTCTGCATTGATTGCATAGTAGATTTTCTTACTCTGATCTACCCAAAACCATATCTCAGATCATCACAATCTGACTTCCTGAGGCAAAAAAGCCTGCAAACTTGACAAATGCAAGAGTAAGAAGTAATCCTATGAAGACACTGGCAACATGGACTCGGTAATAAGCTAAGTTTAGCTACAAATCCTTTAGTACAAGATCAAGTTTGGAATGATTGAAATTCTGTTCCTAAGAAATAAAGTCAAAATTCTTACCAGTGTGGAATGGATACCAACAGATTCAGCAGCGCTGAAAGCTAGTGTAAAGTTCCTCCGCTACAAGGAAACAAAGCAAAAATCTTAGCTACCAATACTGAAAGCTAGAGTAAAGTTCCTCCGCTACAAGGAAACAAAGCAAAAATCTTAGCTGACAATACTGAAAGCTAGTGTAAAGTTCCTCCGCTACAAGGAAACAAAGCAAAAATCTTAGCTGACAATACTGAAAGCTACTGTAAAGTTCCTCCGCTACAAGGAAACAAAGCAAAAATCTTAGCTGACAATACTGAAAGCTAGTGTAAAGTTCCTCCTCTACAAGGAAACAAAGCAAAAATCTTAGCTGACAATACTGAAAACAACTCTTACAATCTCACATCTCCATGTTACAACAAGGAAACCAGAGTGGAACACAACAATGAATTAGTAATATTGAACTACCAACAGAAAAAGTATAACATGACTCTTGATATTTTTTTCCAAAGTTTAGTTATAGCAATGTCTTTCTAAGTAGAGGGATAAGGTTGCCTCAAAAACTGTCCCCATGATGCACGGATGCATGAGAAGTTAACTTAAATAAACCATTACAAATCTCTTTACAGAAATACTCTCTAGTTTAGTTAGTTGAGAAACTCCCTCTCTGGGTACTGTAAAGAAACCAACTGCACAATCAACTCAATTACGTTCTTTTGACATGCAACCAACCTTACTCGACATTCATCAAACCACATTTTCCTTGCCAATCACGGCAATGCTTCAGATATGGACACTTTCATTAGTGGACAAATTCATCAGAGAAAAAGATTTCCGCCAGGCCTGAACAAGAAGAAACCAATTTCAGATTCATTGAGACATTTGATAAAAATGTCCTCTCACCTTATCATCGGAGTTGAGTTCCTCGTATGGGATTTTGTCAGGCAGGTAGCCGTGGATGAGAGCACAGAAGGCCAGCCCGTCGTTCCAGCTGCTGCTGAAGTTGGTGATGTCCACACCCTGGAAACCAGGATGGATGGATGGATGGATGGATGGATGGATAGTGTTTTTCGGCCTATCAGCCTTTGTAGGCCATGTAAGGCCATTAAGCATGAAAATCACTAGAACAGTTTAGAGTAAACCTAATCCACTCACGGTGTCCCTAGTTATTCGCCTCTTACGAATCGCGTAGGGAGACACAGTGGGAAACCATGACAATACTCAGTGTCAGCCCCTACACTGAAAGCATCCTGCCTCAGCTTATCAAACATTATCATCCAGAATTCCTATTTGGATGACTTGAATCATTCACTGAGCTAATCCTAGATATGGGCTCAAGAGCCTATTGGACTTTAAACTGGCCAATCATACTCAAGTCTTCACTTTTAAACTATATGAAACTTTTCCTCTGATAGTGATGGCCTGCAAAAAAAAATTGCCAACGACATCAGTCACCCTCTCGTAATTGAACAAAGAATAAATCCATGTCATTATTTTTAGAAATGTTGCTGCTGAATTTTGGGGTAATTTTTGGAAAGCACATTTCACAACCTTCCACCCCCCAACCCCCCTCATCACTCACTAGCAGGCTTGGCCCAGTCATGATCTCACACAATTTGCCGTGACTACCTGGGCAAGGGTTAACCATGCAGGGACACAGGTGCCCATCACCAAGAAAACAGTGGTGGAGAGCAAGGTCTTACACTGTAGGTGAGGGCCTTGTTCTGGCACCACTTGAGGAGGGCGTTGCGCTTGGAGCCTCCCATCTGCTTGGCCAGATGCGCCAGGGGGTCTCGGCTGGCCGACTCCTTGTCCACACTGCAACCACACCCGCAGCAGCATCAAACAATGCTCCATGCAGTAACAAGGGAGAGTGTGTGAGTAGTCAAGCAACATGCAAGTTTATGTGGACTTATGCCTCCAGAGAGAGCATAGATCTGGTTTAATACAGTCAGACTGGTTAACTGGCTAAACCCAGTGCACTCTTGCCATAGGTGTGTGCTCTACTAATCTGCCAATGAAAGTTTTTATTTGTGTGTGTGTCTAGAATGACAAGAATCTCTCTACAGTTTGAAGTGATCTCTTCACAGTATTTAAAAAAAAGATCAAAAATAAAATACACATCTTTTTGGAAAAACGTATCAAGCAGAATCTCTACAAGCTAGCCATGACCCTCAGTTCACAGGAAACCCAGTATTACTGAGTCAAAGGTCACAGATTCCACATTTCCTCACTTCCTGATTACAAAAACACACATACAAGCCAGAACAGCAGCCAAGTCAACTTCCATCCATTGCCAATATCTCCCAGTGAAGGCAACACTCACTTGGCACCACTGTTGCGTCGGGGGGTGGTGCGTGTCTGGAGGATGGAGGTGAGGGAGGGGCCCATTTTGCCCCCTTCACTCTCCCCCCTCAGGAACTGGGGCGAGGCCTTGGGGGCTCGATGGGTGAGCGCTGTTTGTCCCCAAAGCCAGGCCCCCTGAGGGGAGGCGGGGGTGGGGTGGCATCTTGTCCGTAGGTCGGCGGAGCACAAAGCGGATGTCAGAGGACGGGGAGAGAGGCGACTCCGCCCCGGTGGGGGAGGTGGGCGACTTGACCAGGTCCTGGAATGCCGACAGCGAGCTGTCAGTGGAGTCGGAGTTGCGGCGGGAGTTGGAGTGGCTGGAGTGCAGGGAGGAGCATCCACTCTTCACCTGCTCCTCGATGGAGCGGATCAGGCTCTTGCTGCAAAGGGAAACAGAGGCCTGATGCAGGACAGCTGTGACTCCAGTGCTGTGGTTCTTACAGCAATGTCAGCACAGACAGAGGGTCCACAGAGAGGCAACGTGTGGCTGCGCAGTCCCGTCCCATGCTTTCAGGAGCCATGCCACTTCCAGTTCAGTGATCTAGACCTGGGAAATAGATCTTTGTAAGCTTTCAATAGAAACTGCAGTGAACACTAAAAGGGATAAGATGGGATAAGAGGCTGGCAGATACCAAATAAAAGATGTACCTCTATGCAATTGCTTAGGTAATTCACGTTAACATAAAACTTTCTCTCTGCTTTGCTATGCTGTCTGATCTCAACGCCCCTGTGGTGTAGTCGATCAGAGCAGACGGAGGAGGGGGAAGGACAGCAGATAAGGCCACCCAAAGTAGAAGTCGGTGATACTGACAAAATACTAACATGAGATATCGTAAAATGTCATTATTTATTTGATATCTGCAGCCTCTTTCCCTTTTGTTGTTCACTGCAGTTTCTATTGAAAGCTTACAAAGATCTATTTCCCCAGGTCTAGATCACTGAACTGGAAGTGGCATGGCTCCTGAAAGCATGGGACGGGACTGCGCAGCCACACGTTGCCTCTGTGTGGACCCTCTGTCTGTGCTGACATTGCTGTAAGAACCACAGCACTGGAGTCACAGCTGTCCTGCATCAGGCCTCTGTTTCCCTTTGCAGCAAGAGCCTGATCCGCTCCATCGAGGAGCAGGTGAAGAGTGGATGCTCCTCCCTGCACTCCAGCCACTCCAACTCCCGCCGCAACTCCGACTCCACCGACAGCTCGCTGTCGGCATTCCAGGACATGGTCAAGTCGCCCACCTCCCCCACCGGGGCGGAGTCGCCTCTCTCCCCGTCCTCTGACATCCGCTTTGTGCTCCGCCGACCTACGGACAAGATGCCACCCCACCCCCGCCTCCCCTCAGGGGGCCTGGGCTTTGGGGACAAACAGCGCTCACCCATCGAGCCCCCCAAGGCCTCGCCCCAGTTCCTGAGGGGGGAGAGTGAAGGGGGCAAAATGGGCCCCTCCCTCACCTCCATCCTCCAGACACGCACCACCCCCCGACGCAACAGTGGTGCCAAGTGAGTGTTGCCTTCACTGGGAGATATTGGCAATGGATGGAAGTTGACTTGGCTGCTGTTCTGGCTTGTATGTGTTGTTTTTGTAATCAGGAAGTGAGGAAATGTGGAATCTGTGACCTTTGACTCAGTAATACTGGGTTTCCTGTGAACTGAGGGTCATGGCTAGCTTGTAGAGATTCTGCTTGATACGTTTTTCCAAAAAGATGTGTATTTTATTTTTGATCTTTTTTTTAAATACTGTGAAGAGATCACTTCAAACTGTAGAGAGATTCTTGTCATTCTAGACACACACACAAATAAAAACTTTCATTGGCAGATTAGTAGAGCACACACCTATGGCAAGACTGCACTGGGTTTAGCCAGTTAACCAGTCTGACTGTATTAAACCAGATCTATGCTCTCTCTGGAGGCATAAGTCCACATAAACTTGCATGTTGCTTGACTACTCACACACTCTCCCTTGTTACTGCATGGAGCATTGTTTGATGCTGCTGCGTGTGTGGTTGCAGTGTGGACAAGGAGTCGGCCAGCAGAGACCCCCTGGCGCATCTGGCCAAGCAGATGGGAGGCTCCAAGCGCAACGCCCTCCTCAAGTGGTGCCAGAACAAGGCCCTCACCTACAGTGTAAGACCTTGCTCTCCACCACTGTTTTCTTGGTGATGGGCACCTGTGTCTCTGCATGGTTAACCCTTGCCCAGGTAGTCACGGCAAATTGTGTGAGATCATGACTGGGCCAAGCCTGCTAGTAATGGCATATGCTGCCAGTGATGAGGGGGGTGGGGGTGGAAGGTTGTGAAATGTGCTTTCCAAAAATTACCCCAAAATTCAGCAGCAACATTTCTAAAAATAATGACATGGATTTATTCTATGTTCAATTACGAGAGGGTGACTGATGTCGTTGGCAATTTTTTTTTGCAGGCCATCACTATCAGAGGAAAAGTTTCATATAGTTTAAAAGTGAAGACTTGAGTATGATTGGCCAGTTTAAAGTCCAATAGGCTCTTGAGCCCATATCTAGGATTAGCTCATTGAATGATTCAAGTCATTCATTTCTCTCATGAAAAGAAATTGGAATTCTGGATGATGATGTTTGATAAGCTGAGGCAGGATGCTTTCTGTGAATGGGCTGACACTGAGAGTTGTCATGGTTCCCACCGCGTCTCCCTACGCGATTCGTAAGAGGCAAATAACTAGGGACACCGTGAGTGGATTAGGTTTACTCTAAACTGTTCTAGTGATTTTCATGCTTAATGGCCTTACATAGCCTACAAAGGCTGATAGGCCGTAAAACACTATCCATCCATCCTGGTTTCCAGGGTGTGGACATCACCAACTTCAGCAGCAGCTGGAACGACGGGCTGGCCTTCTGTGCTCTCATCCACGGCTACCTGCCTGACAAAATCCCATACGAGGAACTCAACTCCGATGATAAGGTGAGGGGACATTTTGATCAAATGTTTCAATGAATCTGAAATTGGTCTCTTCCTGTTCAGGCCTGGCGGAAATCTTTTTCTCTGTTGAATTTGTCCACTAATGAAAGTGTCCATAGCTGAAGCGTTGCCGTGATTGGCAAGGAAAATGTTGTTTGATGAATGTCGAGTAAGGTTGGTTGCATGTCAAAAAAACGTAATTGAGTTGATTGTGCAGTTGGTTTCTTTACAGTACCCAGAGAGGGAGTTTCTCCACTAACTAAACCAGAGAGTATTTCTGTAAAGAGATTTGTAATGGTTTTATTTAAGTTAACTTCTCATGCATCCGTGCATCATGGGGACAGTTTTTGAGGCAACCTTATCCCGCTACTTAGAAAGACATTGCTATAACTAAACTTTGGAATAAAATATCAAGAGTCATGTTATACTTTTTCCTGTATGTCACTGTTCTCAAGGAGAATTGAAATTAGTGAGTAATATTTGTTCTTTTGGTAGTTCATTATTACTAATTGTCGTGTTCCACTCTGGTTTCCTTGTAGTAACATGAAGATGTGAGATTGTAAGAGTTGTTATCAGTATTGTCAGCTAAGATTTTTGCTTTGTTTCCTTGTAGCGGAGGAACTTTACACTAGCTTTCAGTATTGTCAGCTAAGATTTTTGCTTTGTTTCCTTGTAGCGGAGGAACTTTACACTAGCTTTCAGTATTGTCAGCTAAGATTTTCGCTTTGTTTCCTTGTAGCGGAGGAACTTTACACTAGCTTTCAGTATTGTCAGCTAAGATTTTTGCTTTGTTTTCTTGTAGCGGAGGAACTTTACTCTAGCTTTCAGCGCTGCTGAGTCTGTTGGCATCCATTCCACACTGGTAAGAATTTTGACTTTATTTCTTAGGAACAGAATTTCAATCATTCCAAACTTTTGACCTTGTACTAAAGGATTTGTAGCTAAACTTAGCTTATTACCGAGTCCATGTTGCCAGTGTCTTCATAGGATTACTTCTTACTCTTGCATTTGTCAAGTTTGCAGGCTTTTTTGCCTCAGGAAGGCAGATTGTGATGATCTGAGATATGGTTTGGGGTAGATCAGAGTAAGAAAATCTACTATGCAATCAATGCAGAGTACTAATGCTTGATCACACAGAAGCCCATATTTTCATCATTATTAAGTTCCTTCTCAATAGGATATCTGCACAACAGAAAGAAAATGGGATTACTCACATTTGAAAGGTAGAAAAATGTTTGATGAAACAGTGAATAGGGAGAAAAGTCAAAGCACGATATTGCTGTGTGCCATTTGGTCAGCATACAGGTATGAGGGCCAAACTTGGCCAGAGGTCATCATGTCCATTGCCATGTGATCATGTCGTGTGCTTCCTTTCAGAACATCAATGACATGGTGGCCATGGAGCGGCCAGACTGGCAGGCTATCATGGCCTACATCACCGCCATCTACAAGCACTTTGAAATCGATGCCCGCAGCTAGCCTGACGTTCCTGAGCAACGAGCAAGCAGTTCTTTCTTCCAGCTCTATGTGCATTTCCCCTCTATACAAATACTTTGAAACTGTTACCTGATGCTGACTCCATGTATTGGTTGATAAGCCAGCTTAATTAATGAATGTGTATACCCCAAAACCTCAGCAACTTGAAATCAGCTCTGGCTACCAGCTTGACTGCCACTGCAAGATGAGCACGTTTAAATCCCCTCAAGCGACTGGCCAGTTACACATGACCAGCATGGAGTCCTGCACTCCTATGGTTGAATGATGTGTCTCGCACACGTCAGACACTTTGGATTCTACATGAACCTTGCTGACAGTAAAAGACAGCTCTGCGATGAGGGAGCCTGAAATGATTATCTGTTGCAGTCCTGGACACATAAAGTCGTGCTGCTTACATGTAGCTTGGGATGCCAATTTTGATTGTGTTTCAAATCACTTTCAGACCTGTTTTGACAGTGGAGATCACCTTCAAGGAGGCATGCAACAAGCCAGAAAATGAATGTAATATATTTAGAGAATGGCATCAGTGACTGGATTCCGTGCACAGTTCATCATCAGTTCTTGTGTCTTGTGCAACTGTTGAGGGAATGACGAATTCATCAATACTACTGAAGAGTGATTCAAGACTGCCTGGATTTTCCACTGCCCTGGGCAATGTCTTTGGCAATGAAGCCTTCGGTGAAACTGGCAGTTTACTTGTCCTGTGAGACTTTGTTCCTTCAACAACAAAAGCGGCCATCATGAATGTAAAGCACGTTGTGGAAACTCTTGAACTGGATGTGCAGTCTTGTAAGATTTCCACCTGGACATTCCAGATGCACCATCTTACCTTCCAAATCATCACTTACAGATCCTTGACATTGCTATGACTGCATGTATCTTCAGTTTCCCTCCAGTTTCCCTCAAGAGATTAAGTGCACCTTTGCCTTTGTTGAACTGTGTGACAAGAACGACCTTGTGCTGTATTATGTTGATTTGCTCAATGTGGACCGTCATTTTATGGGACCAAGAGGTAGCACGTGTGCCCTCATTGATCCTCCAATCTGAGATTGCTTTTGTGATGAGCTGTTGGTGAAAGTCATAATTCCTGAAGCTTTAATGGCACACAGGTCCTTCAATCTTTGAAAAGTTTATGATGCAGTGCCCTGTTTGACTTTCCAAAGGCCAGCTTTACAAACTTGGTAGATTAGTCTTGCATTTGCTCTATGTTTTGCCAAATTATTTGCATCCATCCCCAAGCCACACACTGGACAGCAGCTGTCTGTCTCTTTGCATTTATCAGAATCTACGACCACACGATGAGGTCTTCATGAGCTGACTACGTTTCAAAGTGGGGACAGGCCTTGTAGGCTGCCAGACTGTATGAGGGGTTGTGCAGAAGCCAACCTCACATTGAGGGCAATCAGTATAGATATGTTGTGCAATAACACTCACATTTTGTGAAGCTGCGCCTTGCTGCAGAAGCTAGCCTTCCACGAACAACTTTGCTTCTTCCCCGACTGATGTTGACTGGGAGCAGACAGGAAAAGTGGCAGGCTGGAAGGGAGAGTGGCAGACAGGGAGAGTGGCAGGCAGGGAGAGTGGTAGGCAGGGAGAGTGGTAGGCAGGGAGAGTGGTAGGCAGGCAGGGAGAGTGGCAGACAGGCAGGCAGGGAGAGTGGCAGACAGGCAGGCAGGGAGAGTGGCTGGCAGGAAGAGAGAGTGGTAGGCAGGCAGGGAGAGTGGCTGGCAGGCAGGGAGAGTGGCAGACAGGCAGGAAGGGAGAGTGACAGGCAGGGAGAGTGGCAGGTAGGGAGAGTGGCAGACAGGCAGGCAGGGAGAGTGGTTGGCAGGAAGGGAGAGTGGCAGGCAGGCAGGCAGGCAGGGAGAGTGGCTGGCAGGAAGGGAGAGTGGCAGGCAGTCAGGCAGGGAGAGTGTCCTGCCTGTCTGGGCTCTTGGAGAGGCGTGTGGATCTGAAGCCTGCAGCTGTGCCCAGCACTGGGTGGCCTGTATCTGACCTCCTCTGCCACTGGACTTCCTGGCTTTGTGCTCCTCTACCAGGAGCTCTGTGTGCTGCTGGGCCTTCTCTGCAGAACCGTGGTGCTCCTTGCTGCTTGGGCGTCTTATGTGCGTGCATGGAATGCTTGCTCCGAGCCAGCTGCTGGTTCACTGGGCACTCACTTGAAATGGCTGTTGTACTGAAATATTTAAGTTTGTTGTCACTGTGGAAAGCAGCAGTCGACTTAAGCAATATGTGTTGGTGATCATTTGTTTTTATTTTTGTTCCATTATGTCTGAGAGGAATTTGTGCCTAGTTTATGTCATGGTTCCATACTGGTACCAGTGAACTCTCTTACAAATAAGGAATGCCTCAACTTACTGCAAGGAAATACCTAGCCTTTGAGCACCCAGGACCTGTTTTCTTATGGTGTCTTTGTTCCCTGCACTGCTCTTCCTTCAACTTACTTCAGTAAAGCCCCCCTAAAATGTACAACCAGCATTGGTCTGTTGCACTGCTATGTTGAGAATTGCATCTGTGTTGAAAAGAATTATACAAGTTCAGGCAGTTGCGTGCCATTATAACAGATTTCAACAGGTAGTTAGTTTTTTTTTTCATATGCCGATGTGTTTGGAAACAAAGATTGGCAAGTTAATAGTTTTATCGATTTCTAAAACCTTCCCCAAATCATATTATTCCTGTCGCTTGGCAGAAGTCTAGCCTAGATATTGTGCAGACCAGGAATCACCTTCTCAGTATATTGCCATGCCTATTTAAAACATTTCTATAAGATTTAGACTTGTTTTTATCTTGTGAATTTGCCCCTATAAAGTTTAACGGGATATAAGAATTGATATGCACAGGCATTCATGTGTTCTTGTGTGTGTGTTCTTGTGTGTGTGTGTGCTTGTGCATGCATGTGTATAAGTGTGCATGCTTGTGTGCATACTTTATCAGAAAGACCACATTATATAACACTGAACATGAATGTCTTGTTTGTGGCAGTCACCCCTTGTGTTGGAGCCAAGCTTCAGTGTTGTCTGTGTGACCAAAGGAAACGTAATGAAGCACTTCCACAGCAGCTGCTGCAGTTAGTTTTGCTTGTGCCAGGAACTGATGTATGAGTCCGGCACAATGGCGGCTTTGCTGATTACCTCCATGTGGACTCAATAGGTGTACATTGCTTTATGTTGCTGCCTTAACGGACACGATGCTGAACACCAATAATATGCCTGTGTAGGGCATTCCTTGGTGAAGCTGTGGTGCTTTTGTACAGTCCAAGTGTTGTTTTACTATGGGAGGCTTGCACCTCTTCCAGGGTCCAACTCTCTACCTTGGGTCTCACATCAATAAATATCATTGTCTTCGTTTTATGTGCAACAGGGGGGGTGTTGTTTTGACTGGGTATCTCTGATTCAGATCCTCCATAACACAGGGTTACTTCATTTTAAATTCCAGAAGTGCAAGTACAACTGTTCAACTCCCTTGTGGATGAAAGTGACACCATGAACAATTTGCTGATTGTCTTGATGTCATGATAGATTGTCTTGGTGTTATGATTTCATCATTCCCAAGTTTTGTGTTGCTTTCATGCTACTGCATCTGCTCCTGAAAATTTTTTAATACTGTGTGCAAATGTGTGTGTGCATTTATGTCTATGTGCATGTGTGTGTGTGGGTGTTGAAGAATGTTTTTTTAAGTGAACCATGAGAAAGAAATCTTTATTTTTCAGAAACTCAGTTGCTTGAATGGGAAGTTAGGTATTATTTCCTGGAATTCAGGATTTTAATGATACAACAGAATCTCATGAGCGCATATACCAAGTTTTGCAGCAATGTGATTTGACAAAGAGCAGATTTAGAAAGAATGTTATTTTTTACAAAATGATTGCAAACTTGTGATGCTGGTGGGAAATATTTAAATCATAGTAATTAAAATGAGATCTGATGAAGGTTCATTCACCTGACATATTGATTTAATTTGTTGCATATTATTGTCAGAAATTAAAAGTTATCTTGCAATTCTTATAGCACTTTGTTGCAAGTTATTAACTGTTCAGGATAACAGATGATGGGATGGTAGACAAATTGTAAGAGATTATGATGTTCTGATCACTGTGATGCATGCATTGCAAAGATCATCATGGACGGACTTCTGCTACAAATGAGACTGGCTTGTAGTTCACATGCAGAACACATGGAAACTTCAGTAGGCTGCCTTGGAATAACCTTATATCTGAAACCACATGAAATACAGCGAGTCTCGGCCTCCCATGAATCTGCATTTCTGGCTTATGCCATTGTAATGTTCCTGTCCATTCATGAGACCTTCCATCTGGTTTCACACCGGCAGTCCATTACTGGAAAGCTTAAGGTCTGTAGGGCTTTGGGTGTTTGCTAGGCAAAGAAAAATCTCATGCATGGGATATCAAAAATAGTACTTCTTAAATGTTCCTAGGGTGGGTTTTTTCCAGTGACATTTTTTTCTTTTGGGTTGCCAATCTTGCCTGTATAGATCTAGAAGCTGATCTCGTGAGACAAGTTTATTTCATTGGCAGTTTTGTTTTTGTTTTATATTGTAGATAGATGGAGTCCTTTTCTTGGTGTAAAGGCAAATGTTTGTATTCAATGATGATGTACAGACTGAAAAACTCCTGTGCCCTTCTTCATCTCTGCAGACCTCAGCTTGTGGTGTCTCTAGTCAGGTGGCTGTCAGCTGCGATGTATTCCTCTCCTCTCTTGTAGATTACTAGTCTCCACACTGGAGGCAATGATGAAAAACCGAAACAAGTCTTTATACAAGATTGTCCTGAGTCATAATGGAACATTAACAGAATTTTGGTTGGTGTTTGATCGTAAAACAGATTTTATATGGCCATTCCTCATGAATAAGGAAATGCTGTAGACTTGTATATTCAGAGAGAGGGAGGAAGGGGGTTTACTCTATGTATGATAGAAATTGTCTAAAGTTGCTACTGCAATGTGTGCAGTAAGAAATATTCTTGTAACTGTTCACATAATGGAATTTGTCATTGAGGACCATGTTTTGTTCTTGCAATGTAATGATAATAATTTTATGGAACTTTTTTAATAAACAAGGGATTTGATGATTTGCAAGATGCATGCAGTTATTAGTTCTCTTGGCATGAACAAATTTGCAGTAGTATATTCTCTGCAAAGGACAAAGGCACTTGCATTTTTATTTTACAAGATGAAGTTCCTATTTTGAGAGTATCTGTGGCTTTTTTCTCTATGTGGAATACAACTTGATTTGATAAGTCTGAACAGTTCTCACCAAACAAACATGACATCTAGTTGTTCTTTGCTTACTTAAAGACCTTGGATCCGCATCAACAAAGGAACTTACAAATTGATGGATAGAGCATCGAGTGATTGTGTACAATCATGTTGGGAAGATGGGCTTATGAGGTAGTTGCTTGGTTGATTGGAGAACTGAGAGCCTAACTTGACTTCAAGCAGCAAGAAGCCTTAACATGGCCTGCTCTGTGTGCTATGTCCACTGAGCAGTGCAGCAATACTTACACAGGGTCGAACCTGGCTTCGCTTACTCAATGAAAATAAAATGTATATGAAAAGCCTCTTGCATGAGTCTGTGTTCTGTTATTTTGGTCAAAGTGTATTTGAAAGCTTTGGAAATGAGCTTGTGCTATATGACGATTTACAAGATGAGAGAGAGAGAGAGAGTAAAAGATCAAGGTAACATACAGGTATTTTATGTTTCCCGAATGACCCATCGTCCTATTCCCCCCTCAA
>JAWQFJ010029479.1:0-2500 GCA_034096865.1 Theodoxus fluviatilis | reverse complement strand
TCTCAGCCACGCTGAATGGGTCACTGGTTGAACGAAGTAATCAATGAAGTTCACAGACGTCACGTGACGCTTGTCATCCTAAAGTGCCGAAGGGCGCGTTTGTTTGGCCCACAATCTCGAGAGTGTCGCGAGGGCTAGGCGTTTCTTACGTTCCTCGCTCATAAGGACGCACTCACTGTGAACACGGGAGGCCGAGGGAGGTCCGGAGCTCCCTCGATGGGCGTGTTTGTTTGGCCACAAATCTCGAGAGAATCGCGAGGGCTAGGCGTTGCCTACGTTCCTCGCTCATTTGGACGCACTCGCCGTGAAGGCGGGAGACCGAGGGAGCTCCCTCGATCCTTTCCGCTGCGGAGACCCGGATGAGCCAAAATGGCGGAGACAGTGCGAGTTGGGCTGGTGTTCGGAGATAACAGTGCTTGTAATGTGCTTCTCAGGGTTCGAGAATGGAAAAGTGTACGTACACGGAAGTATTTGCTGTTCCAGTAATCATTTGTATATTTAGAGGAGTAGGTGTATTGGTTATTTCTGGACATACACTGCCGAATTTTTTTATCGCTTGCAAACACGCAACAACATACACGTACGCTCTATGAATTATGTCCCTTGAATTGATCCAAATGAATCAAGGGGCCTGTTCAAATGGCCTACCGGTACCGGTAGCCTCTTGAACGACTTGGTACGGCTACCGTATACGTACCGCGCCGG
Organism: Theodoxus fluviatilis; assembly: GCA_034096865.1. Classification (NCBI taxonomy): domain Eukaryota; kingdom Metazoa; phylum Mollusca; class Gastropoda; order Cycloneritida; family Neritidae; genus Theodoxus; species Theodoxus fluviatilis. Next base: position 1,795 of record JAWQFJ010029479.1, on the reverse strand, counting down.
AGAGCCGTTGCGCCTGTATAGGCAAAATGGCTGCCTTCGGGGAAAGGAAGAAAGTCGTCATCACAAATATGCGCTGTGGCACGCATTTCGACCTGTGATTATTACCCAGCCTATGCGAGACGTTACAAGAAGTTAGGCTGATATTGCACTTTTCTTTTTTAAAAGAATAACTGCTCTGAAATAATTACTGGGCAAGATGTTAGCAAACATTTCCAAGGCAGATAGCGAAACAATTTAAAGGGAAGCAACTCTTATATCTTACATTAGGCCGCTGTGTTTGTTGTGTAATCTCCCTTGAAGTGAGTGCACATCGATAACTATCTCCTGCTTACACCACAAGTTAAGCACTGTCGTGTTGCACATAAAGCTCTATTCGAACGATGCCGAGCATTCCTGCCACCGCTCCAGCTTAACGTATTTCATCAGGTTGCACCACGGAACGCGCAGTCTGCCGCTGCTGGTTTCCGCATTGGGTTGAGATCTTTAGCCACCTTGGCTAACCGTTGGGTCATAACGCGTCGTTCACCGAGGGCACACCTCCCCGGTGCTCGGCTACCGTAGTGCTACCGGTAGGTCGTCGTGAACGCAACGGCAGTGCATCGCGATTTTTGACCAACCTGTTTACAGTTTGCAACTCGGGTTTTGCTTTCTTCCGGTGAAACAAGTTCCCGTGACAATTCGATGACACATGGTTGTGTTTTCCCAATGTCCAACCCGGCTGGTCTTCGGTGCGTCTGTCTGCCCCTCCGCTTTGGGGGGCTCTTCTTCTTCTTCTCTGTCCCTCTTCGCCGGTTCTGCTCCGCCGCTCGCTTCGGGAGCCTCTGCGCTTGGGCCCCCCCGCCCGCCGTTGTCGATCTCCACTTCCGGCGTACCCCCACCCCCCTTTACGTGGTCACTGTCCCAGCGAGACATTCCCTGTCTGCGCTTTCTCTCCGTCCTCTTCTCCGTGCCCCTAGTCCCCCCGCGCCGTGTCGTCCGGAAACAAAACGCCCCTTCTTGTCTTCGCCTGTCTCTGTGTGGTTCCTTGTCGCAGTCACCGCCTCCTGTACCTCCGTGACCCGTACGGATGCCCTGCCCGTCCGCCGTCTTCCCCACGCCTCGCCTCCCCGCCCTCGGTTGCTTCTCGCTCCTCTTTGCTCCTGCTCGCTGCCCTGTCTGCCCGTCTCGTCGTCCCGCTGGTTCCTGCCACCGCCCCTTTTTCTCGCCTTTCGTCTGCCGCGGGTTGGCCGCACAAGCCCCACTTCCCTCTCGCCCCCTGTCCTGTTCATTAGAGCCGCACCAGTCCGTTGCCCCGTATGCCTCTTCTCTCTCTCCCTTCTCTCCCAAAAACAACCCCCCCCCCCCTCACCCCTGCGCTCCCCCGTCATTCCATGTGCCCCGCCCCCCCCCCCCCTCTCTCCCTCTCCTTCTTCTTTTTTTTTCCCCCCCCCCCCCCCACCCCAACCCCCCGTTCCCCGATGCCCTGCTCCCTACCGCGCTCGATTATATAGTAGTCTGATGTTCCTTGGTGTGTGCTTACACTGCAGCGCTCCGTGAGGAGGGGTTTTTTCTCCAGATTCTGTGCAGGCCCCTAGCATGCTATATGCCTGTCACGCCGAGGCATCTCAATTGGCATCTTTATCCTGCTTGCCTTCTAGTTGTTACTGCGCCCCCTCGCTCTTGGCGTTTTTCGTTTCTGTCCCTGCATGTCGTCTACTGGTATGGCACCTCGTGTACTCCTTACCCTAGCTCATCTTACCCGCGACTCCTCCCCCAGGAGCTCGCGCTCCCCCCATCCGCACGAACTCGCGAACCC